>VXAV01002224.1:58301-69475 GCA_013399715.1 Alectura lathami | reverse complement strand
CATTGACTCAACTCCAGTGAGCCCAGATGCACTGCACCTGTTTATAAAAGAGCTGGATATGGCCTTTCTATTTCTAGACATGACCAGAGCTGGGTTCGGATCAGCTGGACGCCTCCTAGCTCAGGAAAAGAGAGAGCACAGAGAACTTCCTGGGGATATGTAGTTCTGTAGAAAAATCTGCAGATCAAAATGCTTTCAAATCCTTCTGCAAAATGATTTCTTCAAAACTCAGTCCCTCTCCATTTGCATAATCCTCTCTATACCTGTTAAAATCTAGGTAGTTTAGGAAAGCTTCCACAGCTTTGTGTATAAGCCACTGTACCGACTTGAGAGGCTGCGTGTCCATACTTAGACCTGAATATTGTGAAGCGTCATAGGGCCCCAGAGCAACACAATGTTTTACTTTGATGCTGGGTAAAAGTAATTTTACTAGCAAGGGAAAGTGTGACATTTGCTGATGTAAACTTAGTGAAGAAATTATTGGTAGCCCTTAAATTTTCAATTTAATTGTTCTTCAAATTTACCTCCACATGACTATGCAAAGATTTTTTTTCCTGTTTTTATCCCTTTAAAGTTAATCAAAGCCAGAATTTTTAGACTGCATTTTTAATATCTGCTATATTATTACATACATATATTCTAGTAACTGTCCTAATTTGTTTGAAAAAGAAAAAAAAATAATTTCAACTTCTTCAACTGAGTGCAATTGCCATGAAAAAACCTGTATTATTTATTGTCCAAATATTGAGATGGGAAGAAAAGGTCCAATATTTCTGGTTAAGAATCAGACTTGCAGTATTATCCATGCCAGTTAACACTCAGATAACCCCCTGCCTCCTGTCACAGCAGTCACAAGATAAAAGAACAATCAGTCAGTGAAAGGCTTGAAACAGTAACAGCTACGTGCTATTGCTCCTTCACATCATTTAAACTTGCATAGTTTAAAAGCGTGTAATGAACAGAAATTCCAAATTCCTGAGCAGCAGACAAGGCTGCTGCAGTTCAAGTATAACCAGATGCTACGTGTAGAGAAACAGGCACTAAGCAGAGGCAATCTCCTCACTCAGGAGGATGACATTTCAAGCACAGCTTTATCCACTCTCTCTTTCAGACTTACAAATGGGGTCACAAAGGAATTGGTGTTGACCACTCACAGATGTAAGCTTGAACCTCATCGGTCTTATACACTGCTTAGGGGCATGCATGCCTTACAGGGGGAACCCAGGAATAACGGAGCAGCTAGGCAGCTGAAAAGGCTCCTTCCACCCTCTGTTCTGCTTCTCCCATTTTCTCATGTGTTTACACTATGTATCTGTGGTGGAAAGAGCCAAACTCCTAGTGACCCTAGGGCATGACAGCCAAATGAGGACTCCAGAACAAACATCTCTGATTTCGTACAGCACACCTGTGGTGCTCAAAAGCATACAGTCCTCTCTGTTTCACCTTCGTTATTCATTCTCTAATGTAACAGAAATGTAATTGCTACTATATCCAGGCACTCCAGGAAATACACTTCCAGGATGGCTGTTGCTTTCTCCAAGAACTAAGCTCATCTGTCTGTCAGTCCACTGCTTATTAGCTAATGAAGGCAGAATTGCACTGTCCTGCTAATTAACTCAGTGACACCTGAGATGCATGTCTAGCAGCCCTGTCAGTAACCGCTCATCCGATTACCTCACAGCACGAGCAATGTGGTGTTCAGATAGTACGAGCATCGTGGTCCCAGCTCCACGCTGGGTGGTTCTATTCTTAGTTAAAGTAGGAACTAACATGAAGAATAGAAATAAACTTAAAAAGCAGTTGATACATTTAAGCAATGTTTTTGTAAAAAGAGAAACTTCATATCCTCCTTGTGGAAATGAGATATAGAAAACATTTTTTATTCCAGCCTTTGTGTAGGCATTTTCTCATGAATGTACAGTAGGAGTTTTCTGAGTGCTATGTCCCTTCTGCTCATTTTTTAACCTATTGCATATCGTTGCAGTGTTAGCTGTGTAAAATGTTAGAGGTGTAAATGTCCTCACAGAAACGTGTGCATCTGTGTGATATCTTGAGGGGGTCCATTGGGAGTATCTGCCCCCAATATCCGCGCATTCAAGCAGCTAAATGTACAGATAAACACCAGTAAAGAAGTGATCTGTAGCCCAAGAACAAGACATCAGTGAAATACAAAGCAGTTCTCTAAGCAGCAGAAATAAAGGCTAATTTCAGTTTTAAATCCTCCACCGTTGGGCTTCATATTTCCTTCCTCTCGTTGATTCTCTACTGCTTAATAAGGGTGAGCTTACCCTCAAGCTTTTCTTTATGCTAAGTAGGGGGAGCTGTTACTTAGACCCACCACTGGAGCCTCTCTAAGCCTTACTAAATGTTAGGAAATATTTTGGAGACCTTTACCTTTCTAAAAAGTCTGGTGGAAATTGGGCTAAAGCTGGAAAAGTTACTCCTGAAAAAGGTGGTAACAGCATGCACACACCAGTCAGCATAACTACACAGATATAGTTCCTTAGGTAAGCAAGTTCAAAAGTTTTGCAGAAATATTACCAGAGCTGCAGGTGCTCAGAAGTCAGTACCAGTCTGCTAGTACTGTGCTTGTAGCTCTGTGGAAGTACCCTTTACACAAGGTGAGTATGAAAATAAGCTCTGAAGCATACGTGCAATTAAAAGACAAACCGCTTAGTGCCCAGCTGTGAGGTAGCATCTCTGACAATCTGGTCCAACACATCACCAGGTGGGGTGCCAGAAACAGAATTTTCCAACTTTCATAGCTACTTTTGAAATGCCTTATCTTCAACCAAATCATCCTTATTCTTCATCCATATCATCTAAATCTAGTTCAGCATTTTCCTCTAAAATGCATTTAAGACAATTTTGATAATTTACAGATGACTGAGTATTTGTGCCGACAGATATTTAGAAACAAATGTAAATTTCTTTACTATAATGTATGCATCATTTTTAGAAGTTCTTAGGACAACTAGCTATGTATGTGTATACCTAAAAGAAAAAAAAAAAACACTTCATAAAGTTTTTACAAAACTTACGTATTTCGCAGTTTGCTCCAACCCACCCATGCGGACAGTGGCAGATGTAACCACCAGGCTGATCTATGCAAGTTCCAGCATGGTGACATGGGTTGCTGTCACAGTCATTAATATCAATTTCACATTCTTCACCTTATATTAGGAGAAAGAAAAGAAAACAAACAAACAACAAACCAACTTCTACACAGCAGGCCTAACACATATCAGATATGTCATCAGTGTCATTTGATTCGTCTCTAACTGCATAACACCTTATAGCTCAGCAGCACCTTTATACTCAGAACATCAAAAGTATTCCATAGCTCCTTCAAGAAGTCTCACAGAGCCCCTTAAAAAAGAAATATCCTTGTTCAACCAAGTGAGAACAAAGCCTAAGGGCTAAATGACTTGACTGACCTCAGTCAAAGGATCTCTCTCATTTCTTTAAATATAAGTTTCTCCCAAAGCAAATGCAATACAATTTGTCATATATATTCCAAAGTGCTATAGAGTAATTATAACGTAGGTAATAAGTGCCTCTGAGAAACAGCCATTGTGCAACAGAGAGCTAACTTTTCTTCTTTTAGATGGCCTTTAGTCAGCGCAGAACAAAAAGCACCATGTGATCTACAAAAGGCTATGAAGAGGTTCATCCATTGCTAGCACTTGGATGTTACCTTATATAACTAACAGAGCATCACGTTCTAAATTATCTTGACAGCAGATATTTGGATTACACCAATCATGTCAGTTTAAATACAAGGCCAAAGGATTAAATGGGCTGCTTACCATTACTCTGAAAGTGCAAATTGATTCGTAACAAGCACTTCAGGGCTTTTAGCAACCGCATATTCAGGTATCAGAATGAGTTGTTTCTACAGCTCACAGTAACTAATGGGTCAAGGTTAAAACATTTTCCAGTTTCAACAGTGTCCAATTAGTACGTTGGCTTACCTGAAAGTCTTCAGAATGTTATTTTTAAAATGCAGTCTAGTCTCAAACAGAAATCTCAGAAGGCATACTAGATAGCTATTAGCCTAGTGAATTCCTTTTAGCAACATTTTTTTTTCTGTAAAATTTTTAAGTTGAAAGCTGCTGCAAACAAGATCAATAACTTTCCATTCTCACTAGACAGATTACAGTTCACCAATGTGCAAATTAATTTGTTTCCTTGAAGAGATGCTGTCTGATTTGGTTTTGGTCGTTTTTTTTTTTTTGGACACAGTGAACGCTGATGACTAAATGTCTTGTGTAATGCACAAATTACTTGCCTGCATATCCAGGTGCACAAATACATGTAGCATTCAGTCCTTCACTATCACAAGTGCCACCGTTCTGACAGTTCATGTTAACACAAGGATCTTTGTACAATTCACAGTGCCTTCCTGAAAGGCAAAAATTAGTATCTGCTGTTAATGTTACGCACACCAACAGGCTGAGATCAGAACAGGTGGTAACCTAACTTCATCTGGATGAGCGCAATGATGTGCAGCTTCTAAGCCTGCCATTTTACCTTCATATTCAGCAAGACACGCGCACTCATAGCTATTGACAAGGTCTCTGCAGGTGGCTCCATTCTGGCAGGGCGCAGAAAGGCATTCGTTGTATTCCTCCTCACAGTAAAGGCCGTGGTAGCCTACATCACACGAACAGGAAATAAAACTAGCTATAAAACACTTCCCAGTCACAATTAATACTTAAGCCTCTATAGATTGTGGGGAGGTCTGTGCTAATTGAAATATATTGTGCAGACAGATACATGTTGAGACATTAACTTTTACATCTGTTCCCCAGGTAAAATGAAAAAAAAAAAAAAAAAAAAAAAATCAGAGACCCCCCAGCCTCTCCCAATGTGATAAACCACAAGTGAGGTGGCAAGCTGCAAGGCAGCTGGCCAAGGCCGCTATGACCAACTGCACTCTAATAGCATATCTACATATCTTGAAGTTTTCTTGAGTCCTTGCATCGAAGCAACTTTTGATCAAAGAGGTGATAACTGTGTAACGAAGGCTAGAACGACAATATATTTTAGCTTTAGTGCTGTACAATATCAAAACAATGTAGAAGGATTAAGATACTTTATTTATATGGCATTGCCATGTAGTAGGTAGGTATTATGATCTGGCTATGCAGACAAAGAAAATTGGAGCACAAAAGTTTCGAGACTTGCTAATGGCCACTTACCAGGCCAGCTGTATCATAAAGTAAGAGAAAATGAGTTAATCTGCTTGAAATAGTACTTTTCTTACGATTTAGTTTCTTATATGATCATCAGTCTTAACAGTAGTTGAAATGACTTTCTAGATACAGTGGATGAGGTCAAAGTAAAACCTACTCAAGTTAAGTAACAGCATAAATTAGTGCAGTGTAACTGTGGAAACAAACTAGCTGCAATGCTATCTTGTGATCACATTGGCTATTTAGGATTAAAAATGAAGAGTCACACGCCTGGTCATTTTGAAGACAATCAAATTTGTTACCAAGAAGCTTATTTAATTCCTCTTAATAGACCCAGGTTATATTTCTGCTAAGGAAAAGCTTCTTCTCTTCTCCCTTCTACTTGTATTTTTATCCTGCCCCCCCCCTTTTCTTTTTTTCCCCAGGTAGGGGCTTTCCAACTCCAGAAACAATGTCTAAGTATATAAGCTATTAATACAGCAGCAAGTAAAAAGGAAGTAGATAGGTCATAAGGCTTAGTAAGTATAAATAATGCAATTGATTGCAACATAAACATTGCTTTCTCCCTGATAAACAGGTGCCTTTAACCAATGAAAAAGTACCAGGCAATTTCTTTAAGTGCTTCTAAAAAGTTGTTTCCCCCTTCTTTGGGGTGCAGGGAGTGCTTCATAATTAGCCGAATTACCTTTAGGGGAAGGTTCAGAATGTAAGAGTATAAACAAAATGCGTTCTTCTTTTTTGAAAGTACAAACACAAATAGTACAAAAAAATGTACTAAAACATGCATCCTTCATAATGTTTACACCCTTCCTGGAAATTACGACAAATAGCCGAGTTAACAGAATTTTGCATTTTCCACCGCATCTCTTCAACTGCTCACTATGTTCTGCTAACAACTGCCCACCACAGCATCACACAGGCTACCACCCTGCCAGGCAAACCGGTCTGGAAGTTAACATCAACTGAATCGACTGGATGATCAACACAAATGATTGCCTCAGATTTTTTCTTAAATGATTTGGCTTTGTGAAAGCATAGCACCATCTCTTCTTTATTCACCCATGAAAAGGTGAGGACAGTCATTCTAGCCCGTACTGGTGTCCACAAAGGCAGTTGTTAAACATTTAACCTTCCTCACTCATCACAGCCAATATTCCCCTCTTGACCTCTTCTTAGTGTGATGCAATACCATGAGCATGTACTTGTAATCTATAATATAATGCTAAGCATCAGAACAGTTTTAATATGGTTTTTAAAATCTTGATTTACTTCTTATATACACCTATAAAAGCAAGGGATGAATAAGCATATCATAAATACAGATGCTACAGGCATGAATAAAAATGTCAGAGAAAAAGGCCTGAAATACAATGTGCAGATTCTTCAGAGCAATTTTGCTTCTTCAGAAAATCCCTAGTTAGTAGCAAAATTATATGATATAAGGGAACCTTCCATGAAAAACAAACCTAAAAGAGGGGCAGATTCTCATCTTAATAAGTGGCAATCTATACTCACTCTCGTGATCTAAATTTTTCCCCAAATTGTCACAGAACAGTAGAAAATAGGACAAATGGCACCTCCAGACATCATTTCTCTCCCTCACCTCCCATTTTGTATAATTAAAAATAAAACTGCATGAAAATACAACAGGTATTCGTACTGCACAAGACACATACACAACATTGTGATTTTGCGCAGTTATCTTTTTGTTGTAAGCAGTCAGACTAGCAGCTGAGTAGGAATCATTTCAGAACCACTTTCTCCAAAGCCAGGAGAGGACACATCTCACCCAACGCAGTTCCCCATGCCCTCCCTCTGCAGTGCAGCACCCAGCCGGCACCGAGTCTCCTCCCACAGCTCATCACAAGGGCTTCTCTTCACATGCCTGCTCCTAAATTATACTAGTGTATAAACTACGTAACGTATTGGATTCATACATATATCTGCAAAAAGGCTACTCAAACCAATCTTTTTTTTTAATGAGTTAAGACGGAATTGCAAGAATTTTTCAGAGATAGCTTCAGAATAATATATTATAGCATGGTTGCTTCCTTTCCTTCTAGTAACACAAAGGTTCTGCTGCTTTTATATTCACAAGCATTGCCAAATGCAGCTACTTGCCTACCATGTGGTGTACAGCATTTCTTTCTGAATACGTCCATGAAAATGTTATCTACATTAACAACAAAATAAAAAACACATGCTGGAAAAAACACATTTGACATCGCAGCTTCAAAAAGGGCACCTAAAACGGTTAAACTCTTTATCCAGGTCACTACAAAGCACATATGCCTCCAGTAACAGCACCTTCATGCACACCAGAACGTGCCAATTGACAGTCCCGCTCTGATATGCTGTCTTCAGAGGCTGGGGAAGGGACAGGGAACCTTAAACAGTAAAATAAAATAACGCTGTCCCTACATTACCTCTTCTCCATCTCTACATGACTGTCCTTTGCTATTGGTCTTCACAAGGGCAAAAAGAGATCTGCTGCCACTCTCACCTGGATTCCCAAATCCTTCTTGCTGAAGCAACAGGGAGGCATAGGTACAGACAACTATACGCTGAGTGGCTTTTCAACACAGCTATGTTAAAAATTCCAAGGAGAGAGAACATGAAAAGGAACACATAATCTGTGTCAAGTTGGCTGATGAGAAGAAGCCATGGGCTTTGTCAGAGCCTTCAAGAACAAGCCAATGGGGCAAAAGATACAGCAGTATCTTCTGAGAATCTTCTGACCTGAGAATACGTGCACTATCAGGTTAACGAAAGGGAGAGATGCTTCCTCTCCCTTCATAAATCAATAAAGAGCAAGGTTGAAAGCTTTTGAAGGTCTCTCAGACACTAGCTCCTCAGCAGCGATGCCCTGTGCTCATCCACACAACACTTCAGCAAATCAAGACAGCAGGACAAAACCTGGGAAGGTTTTGGAAGGAAATTGGGAAGGCCTAATGGGATTAAATGCAACAGAGAGCTCTAATTCACAGCGAACACCAGTCCATACACAGCCCCTCACTAATCAAGTTGTGTATTATATGGTCAAGAAATGTTACTGTTCAGTTAAAACATAAGCTTGTATAGAAATTAAATAAGTGAGAAAGAGAAAAGCTGCTCCAGATGGCAGGAAGATAGAAAGACATGCTTACCAGCCATGGCCTGATTGCATCGAGGGTTGCCTTAAAGTAGAGGTGGAAACAGGCTAAAGAACCAGGGGCAATAAAGGGCTCATACTGCATCTGGAACTGAAGTTAACCTGAAGTCACTTCTGCTAGAGCTTCCATTTCCCATCCCATTTCCAAAATCAGGGAAGGGAAAAGACAAAAAAAGAAAAATTGCTACTGTGCAGACAAATATTGCACCTGCTTCTGCAGAGGCACTAAGACAGACCAGCGCTCCCACACCCATCTATTTAGACAGATGAGCAAGCAAAAAGCTAAGTGCAGAGGAAATACTCCAAAGTACTACATCTGAAAGTGCCACCACTTCTCATACTCCATGGATTTTTTTCTGACACTTCTTTTATTTTCAAATGGTCTCTTTGTGCTGTCATACAAACTTAAAAAGTAGGGGATGGATGTTTATGTTTGTACATATGCTTTGCAGTTTCAGACTCCATACCCCTATGTCTTGTAGGGAATGTTGCCTAGGCTTTTGAATTCCAATGAATCCTCTCAGTAGGTCATTTGAAAAAGATACATATTCAACATAGAAATGACTCATTTTTTTTGGTGTTTGTTTTTCCCATTTGGAAATGGGAATATTCAAAAGCATTAGACAGCTTTACAAGTTAATTTATACAAATTAGCTTTAAATACAAGCTAGTACATGATGTAGGCTATCCATAACCTCATGAGAGCCAACATACACACAAAAAAATCAGTAGCAAATGCCTGATTGTGTGTGTTCTGCAAATTGTGCAGATATGCAAGTATAATAACTATCATTTATCATTCTTCAAATCTGTACACTGGCAAAAAAAAAAAAAAAACCACGGAAACCAAACTGCCTACTAAGCAAGGAGACTTTCACAGATCTTGGTCTAATTGGAACTGTTTAAAATTCCTCTCCTGCTTAATTTTTGAGGCAGAAGTAACACAGATGAAAATCCAGCTGACACTGTATGCCTGCTGGTAGAAACTGCAAAAAGGGAGGATGGCATTCAGGTTGCAGCTAGAAGTAAAACTCTAGAGTGCTTTGCTTTTGTGATAGGAAATTACATCCCCTGTCAAATTCCTCATAAATAGAACATGGCATCTTACACAAAAAATAGATTGTTTTCTTTTTTAAACAGCAGGCTTCAGATATGCTGTATAACCAATAGAGAACAGTGTTCTAAAATGTCATTTAATAAACTCACCAATGCTATATTTACATTACGTTTATGAATTCTGTGGTGTGTTTGCAAGTAAGAGACTCTCACACAAACAAGTCTGTAGTATTGAAGCTGGCACGCTGTTACTGCAAGGCAGAAAGCCTCCAGCTCAAGAAGCAGAGATCATTTATTTCCCACTAATGTACAGTAATATCTCTGTGTAGTTCAGAATGTTTATTATTAACCCTTGACAGTACTACCAAACCGCACACAATTTTTTTTAATCCACTTTACAGTTGCTGTAACAGAGACCATCAGTCTCTGCAGGCTACACTGTAAGTAGAGTCCAGGGTTTTGATACAGCTGAGCTCTAACTCACCCACTTAATCACATTGCTCTTCGATGAAAATACCAATAAAGAGTTAGGCCACGCTCCGTAGTCACTACTTTCATTTTTTAGGAAATAGAACGTAGGAATCCTAAAATTTAATTGTTCTTTTATGTCTTGTAAGTAATTATGCAAACCATTGACAAAGTTTGCGTTACGATGCCTTCTAAATGCCGAACTATAAAGAAGTCAATTCCCATTTATCTACTATGCTATTAAATGATGGAGAAAATATCTGAAGATTCATGGGTCTGTTTTTTCAGTCAACTGTCATTTCAGTCATACATTTTCATTCATTAAAAAACACATAGGGATCAAACCCTATTGATACATCTTGATCACCTTTCCATGTTGTCCAGAGTTAGGCAGCTCCTTGTCTCAATTATCCCTGTAGAGATTATTCTTGACCACACCCTAACACCTTGTACCATGCAATAACTAGAAAAGCAGCACTTTTCTGTTCAGAAAATGAACAGAAAATGCTAACAGAACATGCACTAGCCAGTCAAGGAATATGTTGATGCTGACAAGCAACTCTCATATTCCTATCTGTTGAGCATTTCCCCCTGCCATCTACAGATTCTGTATTTATTATCTAGAATCTCAACCCTTTTTCTCCTGTTCACACCTTCTGCTATTTAGTAACCTTTTTTTTTCCCCTTCTATACTTTGTTCAGACAAGCTACCTTTTCTGTTTCCACTCTTATTCCAAAATCAGTCGTGTTTTCCAGTCTCTCTCCCAGATTTTGTGATTTCAGTTACACTGATACCTCACCTTAAAAAGAGTTATCGTGCACATTACTGTTTTGTAATACAACTGTAAGTATCAACCAAGGCATATGGATCTCAGTGGGTATTTTCAGTGCTTACCCTGCAATTTTTCATTTTCCAAATGGAATCTGTAGATTCCTATCATTATTCTAAACAGAAAGAACATCTACTCAATGTGTTTCAGTGTGTGTTTTACATACTGAAAAGAAAAAATGAAGTTATTTTAAACAATAGATTGAAATCTACATAAAAAAAAATACTAGAAGATTTATAAAACATGTAATGTAACTGTTTGGTACAAACCAGGGATACAGAGGCATTTGTAGCTGGTTCCAACACTGCGACAAATGCCATGTGCACAAGGATTCAGAGCACAGAAGTCAATCAGCTGAGCACAGGTAGGGCCTGTAAATCCAGGACTACAACTGCAGGAGAAGACAAGTCTATCTGCATAACAGGTTCCATTGTTCTGGCAGGGAGATGATGCGCAAGGATCTATTTTGTC
>VXAV01002224.1:47398-57587 GCA_013399715.1 Alectura lathami | reverse complement strand
GTTTTTTTTTTAATGTAGAGAAGAATGATATTGGAAGAGATTATAGAAATACAGCATATTAACTATATAGTTTGTATCACACACATGTCAAATACACAGTAACGTTAAGCATGGTTATTGTACCTAAAGCAAGTCAGAAAAGAATATTCAAATCAAATAAAACAAACTGTCCTTACCATTCAACTCTAATTTTTTAATGAATATTTCCTATTGGAGATGGTATGGCCCGTTCCTACAGATCATCACGTTTCAGACACAGTTGAACAAATATACCTTGTCAAAACTCACTGGAATATCTAACACGGTGGAACAGCTCTTCAAATTTCAATAGATTAATCACTGGTAATGAATGACAGATTAGGAGCAAATCAGGCCAGCCTCCACTCAAGACCCATAAAGGCAGCAAAAAAAAAAAAAAATCTGCTCTACAGAATAAACCACAGCAGTTGTACCACTCTAGAAGGCAGAGAACAAACCCCATTGCCACAGCAACCAAGGAGACTGTAGCTACATTTCAGGCACCCTCCAGAACCAGAGAAGGAAATAAGCAAATGCATGAACAATATTTTAGCAGTACAAAAATATTTAACCAGAGATACACAAAAACAAATTTTAAGAAACCACACACACAGAGAATGTGCCTGATGGTGACAGAAAGGATCAGGATGGAGGAGAAGGCTCTGTTCTATAGCAGCCTGCCAACAACCCAGAGCATGAAGACAAATAATGACAGGTGTCACTTTGGATTAACATTCAGTGTTTAAATCTTATCCCTGATGGAATGAAGCGGATTTGGGACCATATATCTATAGTTTTTACATCTATAAAGTCTCACTCTTGGATTTAAAAGATGATATATTGGAACTGAATCTCTGTATGGTATAAAGCTTATGATGAATACTGAAAGTGAGACAAAATACTACATTCAATACATACTTTACAGCATCTCGTTATCTTTTACCGACAGTGTAAATATTTTTGTTCTAAACAATGTCATTCCACATGTCAAGCAAGGTATAATTCAAGAGGAAATAGTTTAAAATTAATTTTGACAGATGTGTTACTTTGAGGGCATTGCTTTCCTTTCTAATTATTCACGATTCACATTCAGGTGAATTAAGTTATAACTTTATTTAACTGTAGTTCTAGCACTGTAACTGGATACAGTTACAGTGCTAATAGCAAGTTGGATATTTCTGCAAGTTGGATAGCAAGTTGGCATTTCTGAAAACAAGCACCTAAGAAATAGATTAATTTACATATTAAAGTGTAAAGTCTGTGGGACTTTTTTTTTTGTTGTTACACTTTAATATGTAAATTAATCTATTTCTTAGAACTAATAGGTTCAAACTCTAGTTTGTTATTGATTAGGTTTGTTAAAATCCTGATCCAGAAAGATTTTGTGAGCAGAGCATGCTCTACCAACTGCTCATTAAATGAGCTCCTAGACTTGAAAAGCGAGTCAGGGCTGAGAAAATCAGCCTAAAGATGTTAACATTTTCAGCACAACAACAAAAAAATAAATTACAAAAATCAGTAATCCACACAGCATACTACAATGATCTACTCAGAAAATTAACAAAACATTATTTTAATTATGAAAAAGATGGAAAGATCACAACTGCCCTGTGAGTTCCAGGCAAAACTAGGATATTCTTGGACACTCTTAGCAGGAGGATTTTAGGAGCTGAAAAAGCCATATTTCCCTCATATGTTCACAAATCTTATGCCAGACATACAGAATNCCCCATAGACTTTACCAGTACTACCTGCATACTAATTTTGAAGGGGTACAGCATGAAAACAGATATTGGGGAATCTTGCAGTCTGTCCTGCATCACCATCAGAAACTGAAAGGAATGGAAACCCTAACACCAGTTCTCTAATTCCAGCAGTTGTCTGCAGACAAATTAAAAAGCCTGTACTGTTGTCATAAAATCCTGGATGGATGTAAAAGAATCTGCAATGACTTTTAACTATTACCAGGAGGAGATCAGCCAACGAGTCCAGGAAATCTCTGTACTAACTCTGAAACCGGATTAAGAAAATCAAGGAGATCTAAGGTCACACACTGATACTAACGCTGCTTCTCTACAACCTAATCTTCCCTACAAAGAGAAGCTTACTGGCAGATGGCTAATGTTTGAAGTGACAGAGCACTTCAGGGACATATGCAAGTTTAAAATACACTGAAACATGCTGCCCTTGTGCTATCTTTGACTGCACTGTGAAATGTGTTTAGTTCATTCTGGAAGTTTAAATCTTATGTACAAGTTAAATATCTGAAAATACTAGAATCAACAGTAGTTATGCATCTGAATTAAAGATGCAATATTTTGACATACCTGATAGTACATTTGAGTCCATATCAATAAAACTGTTAAAACAAATAATGCAAATAAAATTAAAAATCAAATTCAGAGATATGTTGATTGAAAGCAAAATGAAACAGTGGAGAAAAAATGTCAGGATTACATCTAACTGCAGAAAATTATCCCTTGAATTGTTCTTCAGCTAGCTGACACAAACACAAGTCTACATCTAGGTCATTATTTGTGTAACAGGAACGTGACTAAAATGCCCAATACTGGTGATTTAAAATATCTGAATTTACCAAAAGAATAACACAAAAGGCAAACAGGAAAAGCAACATTAGAAAAGAATTATACTGCTCAAAGACACAATACAATGTTTGTTCTTCCACGGAACAGACCACTTGGTTACTTGTCAAGGAGAGTGAAAGTAGGCAGTCAGGTGATATTCTTTACATATTGCTGTGGACCTCCAGGCCAATGATAGAAAGTAAATCAGAAAATATTTTCTGAGATGGAAAAGCTCTGGATAAAAGCCAAATTTCTCATTATGGTTGGATTTTAATTACTTGGCTATTGAAAGCAAGAGTCAAGTAATAAATCAAGCAACTTAAACATTTCCTGAAGATGTTGTACAAAGGCATTTTTACAGTTTGCGGAACAACTAGCTTGCCAGAATGCTATGTTAGATCAAATTCCAAGAACTACACAAATATGAAAATTTAAGCTTGTGAATTGCTAGGACTAGGGACTACAAAAACTTTAGATCTGAAACACGGGGATAAATATTGAAAGAAACTTATTACTTTCCCCATAGAAATTTGCTTTATGAGGAAATACAAGATGCCTGATGGAATTTCATCAGAATTCTGTAAAGGAAAAAAAAAATACTCATCATAAGGAAACAAGAAATGACTAAAAAGTTGTCACTGCTAGCTAAGTCTCAGATAAACAGATAAAGTCTCAGATAACAGATAAAGCTGAACAGAGGCTAAACAGGTTAAAGTATTACACAGAAGTCTCCTAAAAATAGGAGCAATTTGGAAAGATGCCAGGTAAAAACATTAGGTTAGCAGAAGTTACCAGAAACCAAACAGCCATAAAATTTTTTAATTAATAATAAAACATTCTACAGGTAAATTAAACTCTCTTGTGGTAACGTGAAGAATTGTGCAATCTGTAATCACCAGTAACCTGGGGAAATCTCGTGCCATGCAATAACTAGAAAAACCTTGGGAAATCTTATATACGCAACAGCTGTGTATCCTATTTTCCTGGAATCAAGATAATAAATAGGTTAGATGTATGTAAACCTAAAGAAGTTAGAATCATATTTCCAAGATCTGATCCAGAAAAAGGCTTTTACATGAACAATGAAGTCCAGAAAAAGTGAAGACTGTGAAACTTAAATGATTTCTAATATAGGCAAATAACTTCTTTTCTACTCATCAATTAAAATTCATGGTGATAATGTGCATTTTCTAGCTGCTATTGCAAATCAACACATATGAATCACAATTTAGCATCTTCCATAGGTGTGTTTTTTTAAACCCCAGGAACCACAGTAAGAACATTCATTAATTTGCTGCTTTCCAGTTATGAGTAGGTATTTCAGAGCACTTTTGCTCTGTTTGTTACCTAGCTATAATTACCTGCAGCTAGTCAAATCAAACTGGCAACAATAAAATAAAATCAGCTCTGAAATGTGAATTTCAAGTAATCTAGATGATAACACTCAATCATAACATTGTTTTCATTGTTTTCACTCTATTTCTTTCTAACGGGATGCTTATGAGATCCATTATTGTAAAACTACTTCAAAAACATGTTAATTTGAAATAAAGGTTTTCTGCCACTCCTGTAGGAGCAGGTGACCTCTGCATAGAGAAAGCAGCAAAATCCCAAGAATCAAAGCCAGTTTCATGTGGCTGGCCAGCTGACTCCTCTTGAAGATTAAGGTATACCTGCAACACTGGGTGCAGTTCATCTGTACACGTCATCAGAACATTAAAATTGCATGCAAGAGAACTTCAGAAACATCTTGCAACAGAAGTTTACTTGTTACAACTGATCTGCTCTTTGTTCACTATTATCTGTCTTTGTTCAGATGAAACACATAGAAAATTTCCCATTAATTTAACTGTGTCTTATGAACAAATTTGGCAGAGGCTGTTCAAACATCTAAAATACATAAAATATATATGTAGATAAATATCAAGTCTTTCATTCTATCTGTTTGACAAAATTTGAATGTGCAAAGAACAAATTAGTAAGATTTACATTTCCTCCTCACAAAAGGTGATAAGACTATTTCCACATTTTTTTTTTAAACAAAGACTTCAATGCATTTAATAGTTATATAAGTTACATAAACATTTCTCTGTTAATAAAGCATTTATCGCAATTTCATTTGCTTCTTTCCAACCAGTTTTTTGTAGGTTTCTGTTTATTATTTGTAAATTGAATTCCACTTCAGGGTACTTTGGGAATTTACATAAGTTCTCACTGATTTAAAGGCACTGAAGTAACTAAATTTATAAAATGATCAGCAGTGCTCTAATCAGCTAAAATAAAATGAATTAATATTACTGCCAATGCAGTGGTATGTAGAACATAACAGTAAGTGGAAGAAAATCAGAACAGGTATTTAAGAGGTTGATTTGGGTATTTACAGAATCATTTTGAATATAAATTTCAAATATCCAAGTTTGGGTTGATAGATGTTTACTTAGGGGATAGAATGTTTAGAAATTTATTTGCATGATCATTTGAAAGCAGTATTTGCTAAATATGTTTACTATCATGAAATTTTAAATATTATAAATAAAAAAGATGAATACTCCAGTAAGCAAGACACCCCAAACATCCTCTTCACAATAAATTCTTCAGTCCTTAATATTGCTCAAGTTCATTCATCAGAGATTTGGGTGTAAATTCCAATTTGATCTTTAATAAAAGGTGACTTATCAACTTCATACAACAATTTATTTTCTAGCATTTTGGACACATTAAAATCTACGATGCTTCAAACAGAAAATGGAACCTTCAAGCGTAAAGAACTTTATCTTATTAAAGGACTCTTAAGACAAAAAAAAAAATGTCTAAAGAATAATGAATAAATGTCTTTATTCAATCTATGCTGCTTTTTCAGTGCCTCAAATCTCACCTTCTGTGAGTTATCACATTCCTCTTATCACATTCATGAGCCACAGATCTCATTTGAAAGAGAAACGTACAGTTTCAAGAACATTCCTCATTGTTTCCATCTCATTCCTTTTTCTGCCATCTTCTTCTTTTCCCTTTGTGTTACTTCCCATCTACTCCTATCTTTTTCTGCCTACCCACATTACATTTCCAGTCTTAGTTTTTACACATGTATAAGCTCTTTGGCTACCTTTCTCCCACTGTGCTGAATTAGCACTACAGATAGAAAGGCCTCTTCTCAACTAGAAATTGCTGTTATGCACAGCAGGAGAATAGCAGCAGAGCTAGAGATCTTGCTTAAATTAGAAACCTATCATGGTTTTGATTTTGTGTGTGTGTGTGTTTCTTTTTTTTAATGGAAAATTTGAGGACACTAAAAATAGCAAATTACTGCACCTGTAATTTTCAATTAACTGTTCTTTGTTTTATTTACAAAAATAACTAAACCTTTTCCAAACCAAACAAAATATGCCTCTATGAGAGGATAATGCATCAAAATGCATCTAGAAAAATCAACCCTTTCTCTCCCTCCACACAATATCTGAATCCCTGAGCTTGTTGCCATTAATAGATCTTCTAGAACAAGATGGAAAAGCAACAACTTTCTTACCTAATAAGTCCATAGGCTGCTCCACAGCAGTCGCACTGGCCCTTGCAGACGCACTAAGCATCACTCCTGCACCAACGCTTTTCTCTTTATGGTGAGGGTATGAGAAGGAAGCACAGCTACATAACCTCATCAGAAACATTCACCCTTTGAAACAGTGGTAATTATTAGGAAGTCAGGAAGAGCCTTTGGGGCTGCTGTTGAGTTATTCAGAAGGCTCCAGGAAAGATCTTATAGCAGCCTCCCAGTACCTAGAGGGGGCCTACAAGAACGATGGGAATGGACTGTTTATCAGGGAGTGCAGTGACAGGACACGGGGTAATGGCTTTAAACTAAAAGAAGGTAGATTTAGATTAGGCATTAGGAAGAAATTCTTTACTCGGAGGGCGGTGAAGCACTGGCACAGGCTGCCCAGAGAAGCTGTGGGTGCCCCATCCCTGGAGGTGCTCAAGGCCAGGCTGGATGGGCCCTGGGCAGCCTGATCCAGTGGGTGACAACCCCGCCCATGGCAGGGGTTTGGAACTTGGTGGGCTTTAAGGCTCCTTCCAGCCCAAACCATTCTGTGATTTTGTGACAAGCTCAATCTAGAAAAGCAACCATGCACAAAAGGTGGTCCTGCAAGCCTAAGACTGATTTTGTCAGAAAATGCTCATTTCTAAGGAACAGAAGCATGCAAGACTTAATCAGAAGCATGCAAGACTATTGCTTTTAAGGAGTGATTCCTGAAACTTTCCATCCTCTTCAAAGGTTTTTTTGACGTTGTTAAAATTGATTTTAACAAGAGTTGTAAATGTATTTCAGTACAATTTTTTTCTTGAGATGCCCCAGTGTTTTTTGAAAAGGAAAACATTTTTACGATGTGAGCATGTTAGACATATAAATAAGTAATCCTTACCCAGTTCCATCCTGGCTCTATAATGTGGGTGCCCTTCAAAACACAGAAATGATGCTGGGAGATTAGAACTGGTAACTTTGCATGGAAAGTTTCAGACAGGTGACACAAAAAGCACATTTACAATGAATTCTACGAGCAGAGAACTGCTTCTTGAAGTAGCCAAATAATTTTTTTTCTTTCCTCTAGAAGGATCAAAAATCCCACTGTATCTTTAAGAAAAATCCAGAAATCACAGAAAATCTCAAGATCTCAAGCAGAACAGGAACACAGGTTTGTAACATGTAATAAGAACAGAAGTATCAACAAAGAAAAATAGCAGAATACTGAGAAAGTGGTACCAGTGTGCCCAGAAGGAAAAACGGGAAAAGCATTCAGCATAAATACTGAGATGACAGTGCCAAGACAATGCCTCCTTGAAGCACAGCATACAAGGGAACAAAACTGGAAACTGAACGAACACAAACGTGGATCAATGGCAAAGACAGATAAATATTGAACACACAAAGCCACCAACAAGACTGTGGGACCAAGTGGCATAACACGGAGATAGCCAAAGACACAGAAAGCTAAGAATATGAGAGAAGCACAAGTTGGTCACCCTGCAGCAGAAAACCTGCTATAAATAGGAACACTACACATCAAGCAGCAGCACATCAGCAGAGTGGCTGATGTGGCTATCTAGGGACCCCAGCCCACACGTAACCCTGTCATCATGGCTAGAGCCTCACAGAGCAGTAAGAGGAGAGCTGGTCAGCACATCGATTAGCAGGCCGTCAGGACAAGCAGTTAAGTCATGCCACATACAGAAACAAAGTGTGGCAGCTTTAAAACCAAAAACCCCAACAGATATTTTTTCACATATTTATTAATGGCAAGATCTTTTCCTACAAAGCACCTTTAACAGACTTCCTAAGAAAAGTGCACGTAAATTTCTGACCAAGTCTAATATTGAATAATTTTCTCACAGAATTTTGCTACTAGTTAGAAGTCAATTTCCAAAATTCTTCCAAATGCAAGATATGCTCTCCTGTCAAAATGTCAGTGTCTGTGTTTCAACACAGTTGCTAAGTGGGTCACTCAAAGTATAACACTCTAGAAAAGCAAGGAATCAGTCTAAAGAAATTACAAATAATCTTTCATTATTAAGTAAGTACACATTACTGGAATAGTTATCAAAGACTTGTACCCTTAGAGCAAATACAAGATGCTGACAGAATAAAAACATCCACAGATCAACTGAGATAAGAAGTACAATTAGTTCAAGGTTCTAACCCTAATTATAAATAACTAATAGAAGACTTCATAATTGAGAGCTTTCACTTCTGATATTTTTTTTATGAGCAATGCAGGCACCTGCCGTACCACTCAGCAAAACCATGCACTTTACCATCAGTGTCCTCATCGCACGTAGTTGCGTTTACACTGTTTACCAATGAGAATCACTGAAAGGCTTATCATACAGAGAAAGAAACAAGTCCAAACAGAAAGGATAATGAATGAAAACTTTGTGGGAATTTAAACTTCCCTTTAGTTTTTAGCTAACTGACCCAGATGCAGAAATATGCAAATACTGCATAGGAGGCAGCTTTTCTCATACATTTACTGGACAACACAAAAATCAAAACAACCTCAGATTCTCTCATCTTTCTCACAGTGCTAGAGCCTGCTTTCTACTGTAGAGGTTCCAATGAATGGAGAAAACATTTCTGTGCAGCATACACCCTGTAATGCTAAGCTCTTACCATACTTATATATTATTGATGACACAAAGTTATCTCATTTAGATTTTTTTTCTGCTTACAAATGTGGTGCAAGATATGATTTTGAATATATTTTCATGTAACTGAAAATTCAGACTAAGTGTATATGGTACCAGATAAGTCACTGCTGTTTACCTTCTGGACACTGACAACTGTATCCATGGATGTTGGATGAGCAGGTACCTCCATTTTGGCACGGCTGCTGGATGCAGTGATCAATCTCTGACTGGCACAGCTCACCAGTGTAACCTACAAAACAGCATGCAATATTCAGAAAACACAGGGAAAATGACATCGCTAAACGTATTACTAGGTCATTCAAACAGTCCTATTAGTTTTCTTGAACAAAATTAATCAAAGTAATAAATAGAAACCAGGACAGCCTCCCAGTTTCTTATAAAATGAGATTTTTAATAAGAATTCATACTTCACAGGAGAAACATAAGTAGTGGAAATCTAGAGATTATATCAAACTGTATTTTACCATAAGCAATATTCTGACAGCACTAGCATAGCAGAGGTTGGTGATGGGTTCTCATCAGGACCCATATAACCAAAACAGAAGTCCTTTATGAATGGTTTTCAAATGCATCTTGAATCTCAAGTGAAAAATCGTTAGGCAGACTTTAAACAAGACTTGTCATCTGAATTATTTGTGCATATGCTGAATGACTATCATTTGTTCCTACTTCTGAGCTTCAGACAGGGTGTTTATTTTAAGTGGGAGCTGTGAAGAACTGCTCAGCACAGTTGCAAGCTCTTCCAAATAAGCTCCTGCAAGTTCACAAGCTACAGATTGTGTGTACTGTGCTATCTGACCGTAAGATTGCTTTGTGCCATATGTCTGAAGTCTATAACACATCCAAAAAAAAAAAAGAACAAGCTTACAAAATACAATCTAAAAGATTAAACACTCCACACTGAAATTCCTCATCAAATACCACATATTTCCCACTCTAATTTTTATTTATTTCCAAACTGTCTTGGATGCATAACTGAAGAAGAAAGTACACACTATCCACATAGGTATTTTATTTTTTAAGTGACCTTAAGTGAAATTGTAAGCAGCATCTGCAATAACGCCATGCCTGGTGTTAAAGGTCAGTAAGCTGTGACTAGCTGACACTGCTAATGCACTGCTATGAGCAGGTGTCTGAGACAAAGACTCCAAGGTGAGACAGAGGACATGCCTGGACTAGGATTTTGCTTATGTAGGGGAGAAAAAGAAAAAAAAAAGAAAGAAAGAAAGAAAAGTAAAAAGAAAATTCTTATTTTGATTAAAGCAATCTCTTTAAAGCAATCAAAATCAACATCAAGAAACCTTTCAGGCAGGCTAACAGTTACATCTTTTCAAACCTATTACTGCCACCATCAAGTAGATCTTAACATGGATCGTTATTCCTAGAGTTTC
>VXAV01002224.1:25839-38985 GCA_013399715.1 Alectura lathami | reverse complement strand
CTATTTTATCATCCGCAAATGAAATCAAGTGGATCTACCCCATGAACTTACAGCCCACAGAGAAGACATGGAAATCATCGTTATTCAGTTCAATGTGCTATTTCTCCATGAAGGCAGACGACAGGTTTTTCTGTAGAAATATCAATGGTTCTACCTCTAGCGATAAAATTTTGTATTTACACAGTCTGCTCTTCCACATTTTACACAAGAGAGCTGAAGCTACGGAACGGAGCAATCTGTGAAAGAAATCATTTTATCTCCGTATGTAAGCAAAACTGTGGCTCTCAAATCCAACGGATGTCCACAGCTCACTTTAAAATTCTATACAGAATCACAAATTCATACCAAACAAATCTGTCTTGGGGTTTGTGTACTACGATTTCTCTCTTTCATTCACAGCTAACCTGTCTGAGGGCCACATACTCTGGTTGTAAGTTGAGGCTATAAATGTGAACCTGATATATATATGGTGACGATACCAAGACAAGTATTATCTTTCTGACACATTCACTCTTCCTTTGTGGAAGAATAGCAAGTGTAGCAGCAAAACAGAGGTACAAAGTTCAGACAACGGAAGGAAAAGGCATCACTTTGAGTCAGCATCACCTCACCTCACAGAGCTTTGCTCAAAGTTGTGAATTTTATGCTCAATGACTATAACAATTGAAAAAGAAATTGTCATTATGAGCTTACAATTTTACGTTGGTATTCTATAGAAAACAAAATCTAGCTCAGTAGAAGTGAAGCTACTTATCAGTAAGGAATAAGCAAAATCTGGCCAAGACTTCCAGGTGAGACCAGAATTCATTTGTTTATGCTCACGTACTCCATAGATGACAGTATGCTACTGCACTTATATTACTGCAGATTGTTAATTACATTTAACATTCCCATTAAGCAGATGTGTTACTACATTCTTTTACTTAGAATGGATTTGGTATAAAACTACAAAGTACATAAAAACACAATCATTAATCTTCTTGGCACTGGCAGCAAAATGACTACAGCCAGCACAGCTCTGAGCACATTCACCACATTAGGCCTTTTATGCATTCTTCTAAGAAGTTGCTTTGCATCCTGCAAAACTAGATTGCACAAACAGAATAAATTATAGATAAAAACAAACCGCAAATCACAAAGGGCATGTTTCAAACCTAAAGAAAATTCAAGTTTCTATTCTGGATAAAGAAATGCAGAAGATGCATCTTGGGGGAAACGACACAGCAGTTGGTACATGGCAAGCATGTAATTTTGGCAGTTGTTCACTCCATCACCAGGGAAGATATTTTAGAGTCTGTCTCACCTAAGATGATTTAAACAATGGCAAAAACATCCTGCTTAATGAAAATATGCACCTTCTCGTTTTAACTATGTCTCTCACACTGGGCCTGAATTAGTTTCCTGGCTGAAACTCAACCAATACACTAAAGAGTAAGGAAAACTGACAGATCTGAAAAATCACTACAGCTGAACAGACAACATGACATTTTTATTTTCCTTGAAGTAGGAGTCTGGCCAAAAATTAACAACATTTGGGAACACTGAGGTTTTACTGAGTTACCCCCACCCAGAGCACTACCTGGCATTGATTTGATGGCACTATACAGGATCACTGGGGACACTCTTTGTTTGTTCAAGGTCTAGAAAATTCAAGAGCAGATTGTGACTGCAAAAATATATATTTCTGAATTTAAAATTTTATTAGAAAAGGTATTAAGAATCCTGCTAATTCCAGTACTCTGACTACCATTTGAGGTTGATAGAGGCCTCCTTAGAAATGGACTTCAGCATGATTTCCATGTCCCATAGCTTCAGCTACAGCAGTGTCAGTCTTATGCTTGTTATGTCAAAAACACCACCATCCTAAATGTTGCTGTTATTACTCTTCAAGGAAAGAATAGGTGGAAAGATAGGACTAATTCTAAATTTTCCTGTTCATTTTTCATGGAAAGGAAAACACTGCATGCACAAGAGGGGGGAGTAATTTGCCACTAACAGCTGTAGTTGTAACCTATAAAACTTTAAATGTCAGGACTAAAGGTGTGCATGTACAAGTACCAAGTTTTCTTTTTTCAAGCAAGCCAATTTGTCTTTCTTTTAAAAGATTATTTTATTTTACTAATAGGCAAACGCTACATCTCAGACATTTTTCAAACATAGGTGATTATTAAAAGCAATATATCTATTTTCCTTAATAAAAATATATTAATGCTTCTGCAAAGACACAGGAATTGATGTATTTTCTCTTTGTGACATATAACCTGCAGTAAAAGAAATAAATTAGAGACATAAAAATGGACTAACAACATGAAAAATAGAAAATAAGACTATTTATCAAAGCCTTTAACTCTCAACTTGACAAAAATGGAAAAATGAAGACATTTTGATATGCCACAATATATAGTAAATCTGAACATATTATTTACACAAATCATATTCAAAATGCTGAATTTCTAGAAGAAAAATGTTACATATAGGAAAGAACAAAAACTAAACTGGACTACAAAACAGGACACAATGAATGCATAAGATCTTTAGATTTCACTCAGCTTGCAATAATTGCGTTCACATTACCTCAAGCACTTGAAAATTTCATTTTCAAGAAATAAAGATGTTCAGCTCTTCCAAATGTTAGCATTACCATGCATAGATAGGTTACTGCCGCAACTTAATTATTGTTGTTGCAATTCAAATTGTCATTTTTCTATCAAACACACTTGTTGAGAATTTAAATCAGAAAATGGTAGCAGATGAACTACCAGTGAATTCCCGAAATATGCCAAATTTTCTATGCTCACAACAGGCTCACAGCTGTTAATATTTACTCAACAGTTACTATTGCTTTTTATCTCCAAATGAATATTAATAAAGCTAAATATTAACTGCACATATTTGTGCTGCATATTACTTTTAATATAAGAAACAAAACCAACAATTGTAGAAGGCAGCAGAGGATACAGGCTCTTGATCACACAAGGCTGGTCTGGTTTTGTCAAAGCAGTATATAGAACGCAAAACTAACACGATTTATTTTTTTTTTCCTGTTAGCAGATAGAAAAAGAAATATCGTGGTGGCCAGTGGAATTGCTCAGAATAGTGTTATTTTCAGAAAGAGCTGCACAGAAAAACTTCCAAACATTATCAAATGACTCCATAAATACACTGTTATTATGTTGCAACATCTATGGTTTCTGAAATCCATTACACAGCAGAAAGGCATGCACGCACTCAGGGGACCAAGAACAACTTCCCTTACATTTATATTGGCATGGAATTTCCACATTACACAGAGATCTTGATAAGTTCACCTTACCTCCTCTGGTTTGGTGATACATTTTCCTTTCCCGGAACACTGGAATTTATCTGAATGGCTTCCCACAGGCATGCAGGTACTGACTTTCACTATCACAGTCAAGCGTAAAGCCACAATGCACTTAGTAACTGAATCATTCAAAAAACCTTAAAAAAAATAAATAAATAAAATCCTTAACATATGAGAAAATACAAGAAAATATGCTAATACATATTGATGCTGTACTACTAGACAAACAAACAAAATTGAATTGAAAGAAACTATCAGCTAAGAACATGATTGCTCATATTTCATACAGACTTCCCTGAATTTAATGCATGTAAACACAAATTGGAATAGAGTTTGGAAACAAACACTTATCATATTGATTAACAAAACCACTTTTTTTCTGCTGTCTTTTTGGTAATTTATATATTTCCTTAAGTTTTTAATGGCAAGAAATATTAAAATAAAACTCAGTGGAGAAAAATGGTTACATACATTTCAGCAGTTATTTCGGATAGTGCTAGAAAGCATACAGATCATAAACAGCACTACACTGGTAACAGATGGACAACCTCTGTGCTGCATTTTTGATGGGCTCTGCAAGGACATACTCCATTTGACAGCATGCCTTCGTAAACTTGCAATACAAGTCATGTCTGAATGTCATATCACTCTATGAGGTGATACTAAGTACAGACAAACAAAACACGAAAATGGAAACATTTGACAAGAAAGAGGAAAATACATGAATTTCTGACTACCTCCTGTAATTGTATGGAATTTAAAAAAAAGTTGGTTGGAAATCACTAAAACACACTGGAGCAATAACAACATTCTTATCACTGGTATTTCTAATAGAGATATCTGAAAAATAAAAAATCCTTAATTTTTAAAAATTGAGAGAAGATGGATGCACAAAGCATATGACACCATGTTTTCTTCCAATATTTGTCTCTTTAAATTCTAAAATGCACTTATGGCCTAAGCTTCAAAGGAGCTCTTAAGACACAATACAGTTTTTGCACTGTAGACTGGAAATTGAACAATATTTCAGCAACTACAAAAAAAAAACAGTACAATATAGTATTTATAAGGAACAGTAATACACTGATGTTTCAGGAAACTGCCTGAACTTCAAATGAATTCTCTTTCCAGAACAGCTGTTAAGCATTACTTGCATTCCGCATATGAAAGTGTAAAGCGTGACTGATTTTAGAAATTCCAAAGAAAGTCATATGCAAGAATTCCATTCTCTGCTCTTCATTTTTAGATTTCACTTTTTAAAATGGTGCATCCTCTGAACAATGAGTTGTCTATACCACAAACACTAATCCACATCTTCAAATTTAGAGAGGGGAGATTTAGACTTGATATAAGGAAGTTTTTTTTACAATAAGGGTGGTGAAGCCCTGGCACAGGTTGCCCAGAGAGGTGGTGGATGCCCCGTCCCTGGAGACCTTCAAGGCCAGGCTGGACAGGGCTCTGAGCACCCTGATCCAGCTGTGGGTGTCCCTGTGCACTGCAGGGGAGTGGGACTAGGTGGCCCTGAAAGGTCCCTCCCAACTCAGACGACTCTGTGATTCTATGATTCAAAGCAGGAAAATCCCATGTCCATTACAATCATCATCAGCTTGTTGCAACATCACAAGTTAGCTAAATATTCAAGATCAGGCTAAAACTCTACCAGGTACAGTTGCAAATGTCTAATGGTCTGTTTTGGCTAAGAGATAATTGTAACCTGCTGACCTCTCCTGAGAAAGCCGATTTATTCCAGCCTCAATACACATCCCATTCTTACCCATCTGTTCAAAAATGCAGCCAGAATTATTTCCTTTAACAATTGAATGTGATTGTCACAGTCAGTCATGCAATTATACGTGAGTGTGTGGAAGAATGTGGTATTTAGAAAATGTCTTTGGGTTCACATTTGCTTGTCTGAAGCAGATTGTTACATATTCTTCAGGACAGCTCCCTAAAGGAATATCAAATCAACCTTCTTTCTACTTGAGTCTTGTTACTATTTTGGTATCAAAATCCCTTAGGCAAACCACTGAAGAAACCATTATTCTCAGTGGAATGCCACACATTTTCCCATAATTTCTAATTATCTTACCTAATTTTCAAAGACTAGAAAGATAAAAAATATGGCTACATACTTTTCCTCGCATAGAAATTGAATACAAGTTTCTGAAATCTCTGAAATTTCTGAAGTTTCAAGGCTAGAAGAATGCTGTCTAATCATCTAATATGACTCCCCGCTTAACACAAGTTAATTAACTCCTTCTCCAATTCCTGTAACAGTGACTGAGCTAGAGTGAGTTTTAAGATCTATTTTTAACTTCTAGGTAGGAGAATATTTTCAAAAGCATGTTTACAGCTTCTTTCATCTCAGGTCTGGAGAAAAACATTACAGTTGTTTATAGCAAAAGGTAATTTTGTTCAGTTTAACCTCACTGCTTTCTAAAGCTGTTTAAAACATAATGACATCAGAGAACTTTAAGTTGAAGAATTCAGGGTTGAGCTAATTACAGTAGTATTATGGTACAATTTTAAAACATAATAAATTCAAATACGATGTGGCAAGTCATTTACATTGCAGAGGAGGCATTTTCAAGCTTTGTGCACACACAGTTGATAGTCCGAGGAGTGCCTGAATGATTTCATTGGCAGGATGCATGGTGAAATACACTACGACTCATTCCATCCTGGTGGTTCACCTACTTAAGCCTAGGAGAACAAAGCACATATACTACTGTTTCTCTTACACCAAGAAGGTGAGAATGAAAAATAAGAAATAAAGGCAAAATAAAAGTTGACAATATTATTTGTGTTCAGGTTCTTTTAGCCCTATCAGACTACGCCATTTACCCCTATATCCTCTGTCCTAGTTAAAACATATGATTTCTTTACACCTGTATTTAGTCAGGCATCCACATTCACAACAGGTAAGCAAGAAGTGACTACTTCCTTGTGCTATCTTTATATCTGTGGAATGCCCCATCCCATTTCTGCTTATATGATCATCCGTGGTACATCTGTAGATTTCGCAACATCACCTCAACAACATGAAGGATTTGGTTTTGGTTTGGTTTTCATTTCTTTGTTTTTAAAAAAAAGGAAATACTGAAACATTCATCGATTGATTGTGAATTTTGCTGCGCTACACAAACAGATTTGCTTCCTTAGCAACCTCCATTTCTGACCAATACCTTCCTTCAATGCATGGTAGACTGAGGTCAGCAAGTTGGTACATAGTGGACTGTGAAAATAAAGACTCAGAACATTATTAAAGAAAAGAAGCTGATTAGAACAAAAAAGTAACTACATTTTGATTATGGTACACACTAGAAAAGGGTAAAGGGAAACTTAAATTCTAGTCCTCTCTCCTAAAATTGTTTATGCCCAAATTTAATCTAAAGACTACTTCATGTACGCAGCACTCACAAGGTCCATGTATCATATGGTGTAACTAACGTCCAAGACTACAAAAACAAACACGAGGGCCTACACTGATCTCCACTATGTTTTTGGGATCTAAGCATGTAGTAGTAAATATAATTTAACTATGCAAGTGAATTTCCCTCTCTTACGGCACTGTGTATCACTAACTCAAACAGTGGTTATTCATCTAGCAAACATAAGATAGCTCAATTTTTCGAATGTGTGTTCAACTTTCAGAGATGTAAAAAAATGAAGCATACCAAGCACATCATCAAAACATCATTTGTGAAAATTTACCATTACATATTGAAAAAATCGAGGCATTCTTTTGATTTGTAAATAGCCAACCACACATCATCATCTTTTCCATGAGCCTAATGGTCAGGTCATTAAGGCCTACTAGTACTCTCAGGGACCTGATGCTAACACTGTTCTACTGAATCTGAGAAAATGAGTGAGGAATTCTTTCCTAGTTTGCATTTGGACCATTATCATACATAAGCAGAAAACAAGAAGTGAGAAACAGGTAGACAATGACATTCATAATCTTTGATGCAGTACTTATGAGAGATCAGTACCATTGAATGCTTGTGCAGAAAATCTGAGATCATTCTCTAAGGATACTGCTAGGCAACATAGCATCTGTTGCTGCAGTAACGGAACTGCTATTTTGCCCACAAATAGTGCTATTTATAAGTGATACAACTAATCAAGTCTCCCAATTCTATGCAAATCAGCATGCTTACTGTGTTTTGTCACCAAAGCCTTGGTCAGATACTGCTTTGCAATGTATCATACCTGATTCCCACTGGATAAATAGGCTTTAGTGAGAATCAGTCCAAGAACAATTTCAGACACTTTATTTTTCAAATGTCACATGAAACAATTTAAGAAGCATTTTCATTGATAAAGGCCTGCAAAACTTCTCACTGCTCCCCCCCACCTCCTACCCCCATTAATGTCATAGTCACGTTCTGTTTAAAAACAGATATGCTTTCTTCCTTCACTACTAACACTGAAAAGACATTCTGGACTCGGAACAACAAACATATGATTTGTTCTCAGACCATCACCATTACAATGAGACAAATAAGCATTGTGCTGGCCAAGTTATATTCTCTGTAACTTTTCTGCAAAGCCATAAGAAGTAGGTTTACAATGATACGCATATGTGGGTGTAACAGAAAGAAAAACTTGAGTATTAGAAAATTATCACCAAAACTTTGGGAAGAATAGCATACAGCTTGACTTTCAAGTTGGAGATTAGTTTTGCAGGGCTGACAGTTAAAATATATTTATAAAGTGAGCAAATTGGTTGGATACACTTAGCATACAAAATCCCTAACCACATTGCTTTTCCTCTAAAACAGCAGTTTCAAAATGTCACTGTTACTAAACAATTAGTCAACTTAATAGCTTGACTGGACTAAAACCCATGATGGGATTATGAAATAGTCAGCTAGCAAGAGAACACTTACGAAACCACTTGCATACAGCTTATTAAGGAGATGTGACAGTAGCTTAGAGTGTGACCTATCATGGCTTCAAGGACTCTGCTCACTGTCCAAGATAATGGTGGAAGCACAGAGAAGGGTGACAAGGCTGATTTGCTGATAGATTTCTTGTATCACAGTTTCTCATTATATGCTTATTTATCCACATCTCCACAGCACTGCCAAGCTGGCAGCAAACTATTTTGGGCACAAACGTAAACAACCAGAATCTCTGATACTGCACTTCACGAAAGCAGTAAGTGCGTTGGAATGCAAATGGCATAGCTGGGACTGTAACAAGAGGAGCTGAGGCAGACAGCACGTGCAGCCAGGGTAGCTAGGAGTTACCTACAGTGACTGGCTCAGCTTAAAATCCTAAGAGTGGCTAAGCTGTGCTCTATGTTACACTGCTGGCTGAAGACCTCAAAGCACTTCACAAGCTTTATTAAAATATGCCTCACATTTTCTTTTAAAATATGCATTTTACACTTTACAGATCAGGTTAAGCGATCTGTCTGAGATCGCACAGTGCAAACAACCACGTGATCAGCAGAATGTAAATATCTTCACAGTGAACTGGTCACAAGAGTGCATTTCAATAAAGGGAAATCCTAATAAATAAACAAATAAAAGGTATTTTACCAAGTGTTACTAATTTGAGTGTATAAAAGTCCAGATGTAGACTACAAAAATTATTTGCCACCATTATCTGCTAAAATCAGCAGTGGATAAAAAATTCATACTGAAAAAATTATTGATTAAAGAAGACTAAAGAGCAAAATTTATTCTCATGTTAGCTTAAAACATAATTGAACGTATCAAAGAAAAAGAATAGTCTCATGTCTACACCTGCGTATGTTTGAGACAAAGCATATATAATTTGATCATGAAAGGCGGGGCAGGATATTGATTGTTATATTTATATAAATATCCTTTCTTGTATAGCATAACAGCATTTTCCAGAAAGTCTTTGATTTCAGCTGGATGTTTAACTTTATGCCTCTTAAGGTCATCTTTTGAAAAAGTCATTGAAGATAGCACTGCACCGAACTGTTTCTTCTGCTCCCACTGCTGCCGCTCTTGTTTATCAAAAGGCCATTTTCTGTCAGGTTAGCTCTTACGCCCAGATCCCCAGGGAAATGTTCACAGCGAAGCACAGCACTCTGTGCTGCCTGCAGTAGGGCCACTCCAGGCAAATTGCACACATGGAAATGAAAATCCCATTAACTGGAGCAGTTGTCTCCAAATTCCCCCACTAGCAAGGCTGGCTTGCACAGGAGTAACCACAACAGGTAACCAGCTCATCAGCTGCGCGGCACAGCGGAGCGAACACTGCGCCAGCGGCATGTGCAAGGCAATGCGATGTGATTTAATTATTTCAGAGTGAAAGAGGGTTAAGTCAAATGGCTGCACACATGCCATGGGCTAGGAACTCACGCAGATGCTCAGTATACACATGGTGACTCGTTAAAGCCGGAGTAACTTGACTATGTACCTTTCTGTGAATTCAGTTCACACATCTCCCATTATGAAATAAATTTGTCCTACTTCAGTTTTGCTGAAGTAAATGCAATTTAAAAAGGGTTCATATTTTGTTCAGGGCAAAAACTTTACAGACAGGATTATGTTGAATTAGAGAGGCAGGACAGCATTTTGGATAGCAAAACATTATCATTTCGGTACATACATAGATGTGGACCCCACACTTTCTAAAATGCACTAGATCACTTCTGCTTGAGGATACAAGCATTTATTTTCCTTCTAAGAAAGGTTTTAAGAAGTGATGTCAAATTTAAGAGAGCAGCCTTATAGGTGCTGGCATTTGAAACACATCAGTGATCTCTGTCACACCGTAAAGATACTATAGCATCCATTTTCAAATCAGTTTGTATAGTGACGAGTTTTAGAATACTTTTTAGTTATAATTTAAGCCAGTTAGTTAAACTGCATTGACATAAAGGGCTTGGCACCTTGCAGAAAAACAGATTACACACCTGGCCTGCATCAATTTTCTTCTCTGCAATGAAAATAGGAGATTAAAATAAGCATTACAATTCAAAGATTTTGCTGGAGAATTTATTTTCTATTCAGATAAAAACGTTGTTTCCATTCATATTAATCTTCTGTCTTATTACCACATCTTATCAGAGTAATAGCAATTTCGCTAATAAACTGCCTCACTTTATAAACAAATAATAAGAAAAACTAATGTAGCAGTATCTTGTAAAAGAAAGCTGGGTTTAAGTTGTATCATTGATGTGCTAAATAAAGCAAAAGTCACAAAGCAAATAATGTCAAGCTATTCAGAAGCTTTTTTTTTTTTTTTTTGTCTTTAAACAACTATAGATACACAAACTTTTCTAGTGTATTGCTTATTGGGGAAATAGAGGCTAAATACAAACAACCAGCTGTCCATCTTTTCTTTGCTATTTTTCTGAAACATGTCCCATCCTTGTAGCTTCAGCAGCAGGCATATCAAGGCAGAACACCAGTCTTTCCAATGTTTTATCACAGAAGCTGCTGAGAAGCACACTTTGTCAGCACTGTTAATATCCTAATAACCACAATGAAGACCTGAAAACATAGGCACTTGCTTACTGTATGCCACTACAGGTATACTTGCACAAGAAAAACTGGAATCTGTGCGGAATCACAGCTGACACCTGTGGATGCAAGGCTGGCAGCATCTTTAGTCAGGAAGTACAGAATCGTTCCCTTAGTGAGCAGGTAAATGAAGCTAGCGCCAGGGTAAATTAACAGACTATGCAAGAAACAGATGGTGTATGGAGACTATAAAACTTCTAGACAACTCAGTATTAAAAGAATAAAGATTTTAATGCTTTTATTGTGTTGTTTTTGCTTTTACACCAGTCTGGAGAGCAGACTGTATTTCCAGAATAAAAGTTCCAATGAGAGGGAGATTGCACATCTGGACAAATAAGAGGCATGTAACAAATTACAGAATATTTGTGACAGAGTTGCCCAGTACATTGAAAATGTCTATATGCTCCATCCCACACTAACCCACCTACACTACTGAGCAAATCAGTATTCTCAGGGTCTTTTTCACTTCAAAACCTGAACCATATTGTTGGTTTTTTTTTTTGTTTGTTTTTGTTTTTTACCACTGGCTGGTAAGAAAACTTTTTAATGAAACAATAATAGTTTTTAGAAGACTGGCACACTTGTGGCCAGAAAACTCAATAAAGTACTCTAAGCAAAGCACAGTAAGAATGCTTGGTGGAATGCACAGGCCAGCCTTCAGGTCAGTACTCTTTCCCATCTGCTGGGGCTTGTATTAATTAAGGTAAGTGATGTAATTTAATGACATAATCATCCTGCACACTCAGGCCATCATAGCCGCCTTCCTGCACTGCCAAAGCCTGTTTGTCTGTAGATGCAGCAGCCATTTTACAAACTGCATCATGGAAAACAGACAGCTCTTTTTTGTTGAGCTGTGCTTAAGCTCTTCTCCTTCATTCAAGCCCTTCCTTCCCACAGTACTGGTCTTTTTACTGTCTCTAGGATAATCATCAAGTGTCTATTTCTATATTTCAGTGACAGCATCACTTCCAGTCTCTAAACCTTTTGTCCTGAATCACATGATCAACAAATCAGTGCATTATTTCCAACTTTAGATTCTTTTCAATCTTGCCTAAACTACTTTAAACTAATGGTTTTTTAATTAATCACTGTAAGGTAACACACAAAACAAAATTTACAAAAACGTTTTATCTTTGACATAAACGTCTTATTCAGAAAGATTTGGAAGAGGTAGCTAAAGCTGAGTAGATAAGTAACAGAGTTGAAGGCAACCCACTGAGAACTGACTCAGGTAAGTTGCAGATCAGAAGACAAAAAAGTTACATTACTCTCTCAGATCTTTCTCTTTTTTCTTTTACAATTCAAACTAGAATTTTTTTTAAAAGGTCAAAGAAAATTTCATTGTACAGAATTTGCCACTTATGAGAAAACACCAAAAGGCAAGTAAGGCAAGACGAACTATATGAAAGAATAAGATTACATTTGTTTTAGGTATCTAAATCAGTAAACTACACTGTACAGCCCAGCAGAACCTTCACAGGCCCTCTATCCGAGACCTCATTGACCAAAATATACATTTAGCTACATGCCCCTGTGAGTGCAGGAAAGTTACAAATTATCCTGTCTTCAGCAAGTTTTTACTTATTTTTACTATATATTAACAACCACAAAACAAAAGCAAAAATTTATTTCTGAGAAAGGCTTGTGAAGAGGTTTTTAACCCTGAAAAAATAAATCCAAAACTACATCAAAAAATGCTAAAATTAAATATCTTGGGAGGAAGTAATAACAAAAATAAAAGGAACTAGAAGATTATTTGAAGGAAATAATTGTCACTAAAAGAAATCAACGCTGATGGTAATTGATTACACTAACAACTCCCAAGCAATATATTTGGTAAGAGACAACTCAAAAATGAGAGAACACAGCACTACTTCTGCTTTTGAATGCTTTTTATTTTACATTTATTGGCATGATAAGTTGCTGAATAACAATTGGTGGCAGCTTATACTTCATTTTAAGATGTACAAATCACAAGAAATGCTGTTATCCCAGTGACTTTGGTTTCATGTCACTGCTACAATAAACCATACACCCAGAAAGCTCAACTTCATTAAGTCTGTTATGTCTAGCATAAAGAATGTATTTAAATCTATATTACTTGCCATACCCTTAAAAATAACATAGCAGCCTATTTTCATTCTATCCCTTCCACAAAGATACTTAATTAATTGACCAATAAACATACAGTATAAGCTTTCATATTTACAAAGACAAAACGTGAAGACTAAAAGTGCATGGATAAATGCTGTCAGAAGAATAGAACTCCCATCGTATTTTTTTTTTTTTTTTTTTACTGTGTATATGCTT
>VXAV01002224.1:0-19498 GCA_013399715.1 Alectura lathami | reverse complement strand
CCCTGGACTTTAAAAAGACAGCAGTGACTTGGCTGGAAAATTACCTCACCAGGCCATCATAGCAGTAGAGATGACACTGAAAAGGCAGTCAACTATGGTACCTAAGAAGAGGCCTACAGACTCTGCTTTTCCATATTACACCTTTTCTGAAAATATTAAATAGTGTAAATTGTGCAGATACTGCCTTACACGCTAACCTGCACAGAGAGATATACACGTAATTCAACCACTCCTGCAACACAGGCACATCCCAAGGCAATACTTCTGGTGCTTTTATTACTTCAGCAGATTCGGTGTACCGGCCTTTCAGCTGATGAAGTTAACATACAGACTCTAAATGTACATTACACATACACAGCCTTTCACTACTGAAAGTGGCTCTCTGAAGATATTGGTTGTAAATGAAATGTCCTAGTATGTTTCTTGGAAAGCTGACCAAACAGACATTTGTAACTCTACAAAGCCTTATCTACACTGACAGGCAACAGTGCAAAATACAGTCATCCTGCTACAGCAAAACATGTTTGTATTGCATCTCAATCCTTCAAGTTCAAAGGACTGCAGAAGGCTTTTACTTCTTGCAAAACACGCCATACATTCCTCAAACTTAAAAGTAGTCTGTAAGTGGAATAACCAAATTCAGGTTAGCCTTAGCAATTCTGCACTACCCTATTAACAACATATTAATGAGTATTTCTGAATAGTAATGACTACTTCCTATTCCCCCAATGACTTGGGCTAAGTTGGGCTAATATTGGGCTTATAACAAACTTTCATAGATTCCCAATCACTGGAACATTTTGAGCGGGTATGTTGAGGACTCCCATCCTTGGAGGTATTCAAGACTTGACTGAACAGTTCTGAGCAACCTGCTCTAGCTGCCCTGCTTTGCGCAAGAGGAGTGGACCAGATGATCTCCAGAGTTTTCTTCCAAGCTCACCTAGGCTGTGATTCTGTGAGTAAAAATTCACCTCATGAATTTAGGTTAACAACCTTACCAACCTTACTAACTCTTTCCTGTAAATTGCCACGGTAACTCCAGCGGCATTGCAGCTCTCGCAAAACCCCACTCCAACCTACAGGAGGAGTGCTTCCTTTTGGAATGGAAACATCCCCAAAGGTTCCACAAATAAGCAAACTCTTGCACACGCACGTGCATTTTTAAGCCATAGCTCTGAAGGTTCTCTTTGGTTATTCTGTTGTCTTTCCATCTCTCAAGCTGTTCTCCAGTTTTTACTCCTAAGGGGCCAACAAAGAAATCTGCACGGCCTTGCAGCCAAAGCAAAGCTGGGCAAATTCATCTGGAATTAAACAGAATACATGAATGCAGACGCAATTCCCACACATTATTCTATAACTAAATAAAGGAGATGAATATAAACTTGTCTTACAGAAAAGAGTCAAGACAACAGCAGTACTTATAAAGAAAAAAAAGTTTTAGGCTTAAAAATTTAAACATTTCTGAAAAGACATTCTATTAATAGAAAGAGTATGAAAACTAGTTCTTTGAGAAAAAGAAGAGCAGGTACTGGGGTGGTCTCTCATAAAAATTGACATGGTCATTAAGAAAGATAACCTTCCATTTCTTTAGTAGCACAGAAACAGTCGTGATGAACACATTATGAAGAATGTTCTTGCAATTTCTCTTCTTCCAAAGGATTGTGTATTAATTTTTAGTTCAATAAAGGAAGTTTCTAAACTTCAGTTTTGTCCTTTCTAAACGTATAACTACCTTTCCATCAAGATAAGGTCTGCAGGATTTCTCCTCTTCCAAACCTCTAAGGGTGACAAGACATATCTTTTATTTTCTAGAAATACAAAATGTTGGTCAGCTTTCTTTACGCAAGAGAAAAATACTATAGACAATTTTAAACAGGTTAGATATTGACTACAAGATCTTGAACTGCTGTCTGGAGAGAACTAAAAGAGTCACAGGAAAATAAAAGCCAATATAATAGAATCTGAAGAGGGAGACCAATTACCATCATCTTTTAGTCAAGACGCTAAGCAATAAGCCACAATCTTTTCTGGCACAGAAGTCCCATTTGGAACAGATTTATAAAAGAAAAGCAGTACCCTTGTCCTGCACCAATGTAAGAACTACTGCTTCCAAAAAGCTGGTGTCACATAGCTAAAACCCCTCATGAGTATATTTGCCTCTACCCTCTAGAGTTTCGCATGGGATGATGCTTGAAAGAAAACCAGAACAGAAAGAAAATAAAGGCTTACTTCTAAAATATCTCACCAGCGGGGGAGAAAAGCAGAAGTGTTTAGAGTAGGTGTAGTGCCTCCCTGAAGAGCACCAAGGGAAGGCTGACAGACGAATCCAAAAACAGTACCAAATGAAGAAGGCTTGCCAGTTATCGTAGCACTGAAATTTAAGGAAGTCTGCACATCTACCCAGCGAGTTCTGTCTCAGACAGTTTGTTTCTTCCGTCTAAGCTGAAGTTGCTTTGTGGAGTCAGCAATCACACTGCCAAGAGGGTCCAGTAAAGCAAACTTTGCCAGTCTGCAAGGACAGACAGAGACACTTCTTCTCCGTGTGCTTTTACATCAAAACAATGATGCACCCCTAGCTTATTTCAGCAAAAAATGAATGAACTTTTAGCAACACAGAAAGCACTCAAGATCCAAAGGTCTCTCTTTCAAGCAGAATCATTCCTTCAGTATATTCAGTTGTTGTACAGCACCTTTTTTCAGAAGTTTCCACCAAACACAGCCACACTACTTTTAAAGGCATAGAGTCTGAAAGAGCTGTTTAGCCAAAACGCTCAGTGAATCTATCTAAAATGCAAACCAGGCAGAAATGTTATTCATACAATACCAGATCACAGACTGAGGAACACACACAAGGCAAGACAGGCGCAGGGAAGGGCATGCCCTTAATTGATCAGGACGTTCAAAGCACCCATGCAGAGATGACATTGCATTTAAACTAGTAAAAGTACATCATCCTTTGTTTCTGCTTTACTGCTTTCTCTCCAAGGTCCATCCTCAGTGCCTGACAGGTGTCCTACTGTAAGATAATGGGTATGAGAAAGGGTATTTCAAGAAATAAAGCTCTGCTCTCCAGACTTTGCCTACCAGAACTCTCACTGAAGTGAGACACAGCCCTGTAACTACTTGTTCCTCAGACGTAATCTAAGAGGCATAACACATCAAACATATTTCATGCAGGTTGATTCTATTTTCAAAAGCTGGTTTATATAGACACAGAATAAATTTGCTTGGGCTAGCAAAGAATGAAGAAAAATCTAACTTTTCCAAGGATTAAACTCAAGCCTGTTTGCTTTCTCATCATGTAGTGTTAATACACCTCAGAAGAATCACACTCCTTCAAACATTTCAAAAACAGATACAGCTATCTCACCCACTGAATCCTGAACATACTCAAATGAAACAATGTTCCTCTACAAGGCATTCTTCACTAAGAATATTTTCAATATTTCTTCACAAACAAGCTTTGTTACACCTAGTGCTTGGCACTAAGTTGAGCCAAACAAAATTAAAAAATAAAGTCACCAGCACTGCCCTCTAAACATGTGCTCACATCTACGGCATAGACTGTTCTTTGGGATGCGTTTTGCACATATTATTATAGGCAGGTGACTTCCCATTCAGTTTGGAGACTTCCAGTACCAACTGCTGTAGGATAACATATGCACTAGCCCCACATCTCCAAGTAAGAGAACAGTGATGCAGTGCACTGCAAACCATCCTTGCAGTGATGGACTCCAAAGAAGCAGGGACAGAACAAATTTAATACACATATGGAAAAAGTATCAAGAAATAAATGATTGATTCTTTTTATGTTAAGTTTGTGAGCAAACATACTTTCCACACCTATACTTTACTTTCATGTGTAAAACCTAATATTTTAACAGTACCTGGGTTAAGTTTCCTGCTTTCTTTTTATTCTGCAGATATTAGAGTCTATGTAGCACATCTAAGAATTGCTGTTAAAACAAGGGTGTACAAAACTGTAGAAAGCAGACATCATTTCTGAAGGATCATATGTTGTGTGCTTTCCAGTTCTAGTTTTGCCAGATATTCTAAGATTATGGTTTTACTAAGAAGTACAACAAATGTTTAACATTTTCAGTTGCTCCTCCACCACCATTGTATCTGCAGTTGCGTGCTGTGTGACACGTTTCCAGCCATTTTCAACCCTCCAGTAGTTATGTTTTCTTAACACTAAAGGGACAGTTTTCAAAATACCATGGGATTGTAACTGCAGATAGAAAATAAAAAATGTTAAATGTATTATTGCTTCAGCCTTTAGATTTGCCTAAATTTATTTGATATTTGGAGATGTGGGGTCATATGAATGACTGGAATAAAAACATTCTCATCTTGAGGAAACACCTAATGCATTGTTTTAAAAAGGTCAAGCTTAAGCTCATTACCTTTAGCAAAGAGGTTGTTTTTTTTTTGTTTGTTTGTTTTAATGTGGTCAGTGTTACCAGCATATTAACTCAGGGCAGAAACTATATCTTTAGCCCTCTCATGTAGACATCCCTGAAATCACACACAAAAGACAACTCAACCATGATAACACTCACAAGCTCTTTTCTGCATGTTTTTCTTTAAACAGAATATTCTTACCTCTATTTCATCCCATTTCAGATCTACAACTTTCTGTCCTGCTTTTGGCTGCCACGTGGGTAACATCACCGTTGCTCTGGAGTGAGGCAGAACAACGTCAGGCTCTAGCGTGGAGGGGACGGGCCTGCTCTGCCTGGGTGACACCTCCGCTCGCTTGGGGACCGGAGGAGGGCTGCGCAGCAAGCGCTCACAGTGCGTTCCTTCATAGCCCTCGCTGCAGGCACAGAGGTAGCCATCCCCGCTCCTGCTGCAGTTACCATGGTGACAGGGGCTGCTGGCACAAGGGTCTGAAATGAACTGAAGAAAAAAAAGCATCATATAGGTCAATTACTGCACAGAAAAAGATTTATTTATGAGCTTCAGAAATACCATAAAACAAGATTCTTTTCCTCTTCTGTATTTATCGTCTAAACACATTTATAAACCAAGCTCATCTTTGATACATCTCCAAGGAAGTAAATTCAAAGGAATAAAGAAGCATCTAGATTAATCTATATTCATCACTGCTCTCAGAACATTCAATGCAAACTCTCTGTTAACACATTCAAGCAAAGTGATAAACGTGAAGTAGGAGCATGGCCACTGCTCACAGTGAGTCATTTTCAAAACAATCTTTAGAGTAATCTGTCTAGGGAAAACAACAAAAAAGCTGGAAATGTAAGGCAGTAGCAGCAGTAGGAATGGGACACAGAACTCGCACAGGTCACCAGGTCAGGAAGTAGCTGTGCATTGCCAGAGCTAAGCACGTCACGTAATCCTATCTATGGACATAAATCCCATTTTAAAACAGCTGGGCTTTTTGCCTGCACTTCATTCAGTGGGCAACAGTTTCAGAATATTACTCATTCAGGTGCTGAAAACTTCCTAACAGAAATGATTAGGGGGAAAAAAAAAAAGTTCTAAGACAGCGTTTGTATCAGAATAGAACAAGACTGAACTCAGTGGTACGAGAAAAATCCTGTTCTAAGCTCACCTGCTTTCTTCTGATTTCTGCCTTCGATTTACCTACAGCTAGCTTGCACTCAGCTTCTTATGCCACCATTGACTTCTAGGTTAAATGCTTCTCTGCTCCTCCATGCTGGTGTTTTGTACGCTGTCCACAGCGTACTCACAGAACACATCCTGACTCCTCCCAGGTCCCACCTGACCAGCTAAGCGAGGCTTGCTCAGCCTCCTGGGCACGACAGGCCCTCCACTTTGTGCTCATCCTCCCAACACACATCCCAAAATTTAGCACTGCCTTCTGCAAACGCATCAACGCTTTTGTTTGCCCTGCACGTAGTTTCCTGATATCACCTAAGAAATTTTTGCCTTAGTCAGAGCTACATCACACTGCTGACTCACTGTCAGCACTTCAGCAACTAATACAGCCAGGCAGCTCCCTTGATTTGTCCTCAGATGGAAGTGATAATCACTGCTGACAGACATTTTCTCAGTCTTCACATGCAAATTTCACCTAAGTGTCCCAGTCTTCAAGGTTACCTATTTCTATCCTGTAGAATATTCCAGTCTTTCCCTGCACAAACAATGCTGCTTCTTATTCTATTTCTAACTAAAGCACCACAGCTATGATAATCCTAACAAATGTTTAATAATAAATAAGAATTACATAAGCTTTATATATCATTAATGCTATAATTGCCATCCCTCTAGAGATGACCTGGAATAACTTTACTGTTAGCAAAACCATTCACGCTCTTGAAGTCCATAATTTTAGAATCTTAGGGAATAAAAACAATTATTGCGTCTACACTTGGACCTTCACGTTCCCATCAGTTCAAAGCCCTGGTATCAGGGGCACCAAATCCTAATATTACACTTCCTGGACTAGAATTTTTGTATACCTCAGCCTCTGTAATTTTATTTTTTTTTTTGGACAGCAAACAGAGGAAATATTATTATGAAAGTTATCTTAGGAAACAGTTAATTATAAATGTTAGATTTTGTACTGACTGATGCAGAAGAGTTAGAGGCCCCATAAGACTGTCCAAAACATATAGCATGCTCATTTATCTTGTCATTCAGTTATAGTTCTCAAATTATTTACTTTGCATGGGGACACATCTCATGCATATTACGTGATGCATTAGATGTCAGGACTCCAACTCTTGTTCATTTTTAAAATCCACCTATATATTGAGTTTATGTATACTTAATATATCAAGAATCAAAGTGTGGATTTTTATGATCAGGTTGGCTTATCTCCTTAAAGTCTCTTTCTCCTTCAAATCAACAGAATATGTACGTCCTTAGAGGACACCTAGATCACTTCTCAGCAGAATCATAGCTCTGTATGACAGAAGAGAGAGAAAATAGAGAGGAGAAAAGGATTTCAGGAAGGAAGAAAACCCAGTTCTGTTCTACAGTTTGTCAACTATATTTTAAACTTGCTCTCACTTCCAAGCAGCAGAAATTTTCACGGCACTTTCCTTTTCCTTTAAGGCTGCTTAAGAGAAAAATTGTTTAAGTGTGAACAAAGCCCAGTTCAAAGACTGTTTGCAACAGTTATTCTTGTTCCAGTGCCTTGGACTAGTTATGAGTTTCAAAGCCATGTAGCCCTCCTATTGTTAGAGATAAGCTCTCCGCTTACTCGTCCGCGATTTTTCCAAATCCACATTAACTCATTTTGAGTAAGAAATCAGCATTCATTCTGTTCTGAGGAAATTTAATTGTTCTTGTCACACACGAAGTGTTAACTGTATTACTGGTGAACCCTAGTAACACAAAAGGAAACAATGTTTCCAAGCCATCACAAAGGACACTTTTTTCCTCTCAAGTCAATATATCCATTCACTTCATGAGCAAAACAATCAGAAGCGAGCTGTGATGGATGGCGCATGCTGTAAACTGTCTCAAGCTCACCGGAGCACCGAATGGAAACAGATGTGCCTGAGATGAGCACTGGTTCCTGCTGCCGCGCCACGCGCTGTGCCAGCACCGAGCGCCTTGGGAGCCGCCACTGACATCCCACGCACGTCAGTGAGACATCAGGCCTGCTTGGTTTGCCTGAAGAGTTGAAATAGGTGAGTGCGGATGCAGAACTTCACCACGCACTTCCTCAGTATCGAGTTTTACGGAGCACTTCATAAGGTTTTATGATATAATTCCCTTTTCTTACTTACTGTTAATTCTAAAGCTTTTTTCTTCTTTCAGGAAGCTTATCAAAACAAACCAACGTCCATTCTGCACATAGGATGTCTGTTGAATTAAGTAAAGTTACAAAGAGATGAGGATACAAAACTGATTTGTTTGTGTTGGTCGTGTGTTTCTGAGCCCTGTCCTAGATGGCAGCAAGGCTACAGAGGGCTCTGGGAAATGAGGTGACACAGGGTTCAACTCAGCTACGCCAAGACTAAAAGACGGCAAAATTTCAATGCTTAACCTTCAAAGAACTTTTGAAGTTCACAGGGAAAAAAAAAAAAAATGTAAACAATTTTGTTGATCTCACACCTGAGAGCTAAACGTAAGTATACTCATAGAATCGCAGAATGCCTTGGGTTGGAAGGGACCTTAAAGCCCACCCAGTCCCAAACCCCTGCTGTGGGCTGGTTGCCACCCACTGGATCAGGCTGCCCAGGGCCCATCCAACCTGGCCTTGGGCACCCCCAGGGATGGGGCATCCACAGCTTCTCTGAGAGCCTGTGCCAGTGCCTCACCGCCCTCTGAGTAAAGAATTTCCTCCTAATATCTAACCTAGATCTCCCTTCTTTTAATTTAAAACTATTCCCCCTTGTCCTATCACTGTCAGACTGTGTAAAAAGTCACTCTCCCTTTTGTTTATCAGCCCCCTTTAGGTACTGGAAGGCCACAATGAGGTCTTCCCAGAGTCTTTTCTTCCCAAAGTTGACCTTCAGGCTGCAAGTGCACACTGCTGGCTCATGTCAAGTTGTCGAGTCTTTTCTTTTTTTTTTTTTTTTTTTTTTTTTTTTAGACATTCCTTGTGAAGTTCACAGTATTTTGAAATACTGCTGCACAGAGAAAAGGAAGATGTAAGAAACAGATATTTAATCTATATGGATTATCATATGGCTAATCATATATGGATAATCATATGGCTATATGGATAAGAATGTAATACAATGTCTACCAAAAAATTTCTTCTTGCTTTTAACACGTAGAATTTCAATAATCTTTCCTGAGAAAGTATATTTAGTCTGGAGGTCTTTCGTTGTTTTTATATTTATCCCCATTTCTCCATTTAATAGTCTGTCCAGTTGATCCAATTTAATACACTCATTGACTGAAAAGGTATAGCCAGCAGTTGCAGTACTTAGCTGACAAAGCTGAGTTAAATTATAAAATGTATTTTTATGTAATTACTATTTCATATGCCTAGACAGATGTAATTTTTTGAGTATTTTTCCAATAAAATCCTAAGATAGATGCATACCAAGGTGACCTTGATACTGCAGTTCATTTTCAGAAGGCAGATAGAACATTAGCACAGGTATGATACACACACTAGGCTTGTATAAGAATCACCCTCCCAGACAAATTGTTTTCCAGTCAGACCAATTGTTTCCTAAGGTTTTGGTTTCAGATAAAACACTGCAAGGTGTATATCTGCAAGATCTTTTCACCAGCACTCTTTGAGATTACACCGATTTGTCATTTAATGCTCTCAGGGTGGTTCCACTTGTTCTGCCTGGAGGTGGTCAGAAAGGAAATCTCAGAGAGCTTAAAAAATAAAATGGGAAGCCTAAAGAGAAGGCTAAAATGAGCTGCTAAACACTATGCAAAATCTGTCTCCCACCTGCAACTCTCCTCTTAGATGTGTCTGCACAAAACTAAGCTTTGGCTCACTTTGTATAGTAATTTCCTGCAACCACAGACAACACCACACCAGCTTCCAGCTCGGCTTCAGTAAAATATGGAAAAAACAAAGTCCAGTCCTCAGGCTAGGGACTCAGCTAAGTGTAGAAATCCATTCCACCTACTGGCTGCTACCGTGTTAACAAAGCCAAGCTGCCACAACAATGTCAAAGGCTAGCATTTCACACCCACAGTTCAGCAGCATCAAAACCTCCAAAACAGTCTTCAGATATTAAAAGCCAGCAGAGGCCAAAAGCCTCCAGCTTTGTCTCCCTGAGATGTTTTTTCTAGTTACAGGATGAAAGCCACAGTTTTCAAATATGTAAACTGACTGAGAGTTAGACTAAATGTGTTAGTCTTCACGTGTTCAGGTAAAAACACAGGAGAGATTTAAATCAGTAGAATATAGTGGCACTTACATTGTTGAAGAAATGTTCTGATACAAGAGCAGACAACTGTGCTCCAGGAGGAGACCATGGGAAGATCCACCCCGTGTCACCTCCATCTTGTGTCACCAGCACAGAAAAAGGATCAGATGCATCAACTTCTGAATAATTTAGACTGAAATTAATTAAAATCTACAGCCTTAAGATAGTATCAGTTTGTTTCTAATATAGGAAGGATAAAAAAAATTGTGAAGCTAATGTATTTTTCCTATAAGCACATCTGAAATGTTACACAAGTTTGTATATGCACCCGTTTAAGAAAAAGAAACTGAAACAGATTTAAATCTTCTACATGGCAATGGAAATGAAGATTAACTATAAATGTAAACTCTTTGAAAGAATGGCTTAGTTATATTCAAACTATTATTTAAACTTAGGCTGATTCAGATCTTCAGTCCACTGAAGTTTTAAATTTCATTCTATCAACGTTAAATACTAATGCAAACTATGAAATGAAAGACAAGAAAATGAGATGAATTAAGTTAAAAAAAATAAAAAAATCAGATGCTCCAAAGAAAAGAGAGTCCACAGAAGAAGCATTGCAATAAGCATATTAAACAAATGTATTTTATTCTAAAAAAATACTTTTTTTTTTGTGACTTAATGGCACTTCAGCAAGAATTGTGGGTTCAATTTCTGGCTCTCAGAGACATCCAATGTGTACCTGACAACAGTCAAACCCTCTCTGCCTCTTTTCTAACTGTAAAATGGAGATTACATTTCTTTTCTGTGTTATCTGGACAGAATAATTTCTTTCAGGATTGGAAGCACAGAGTCAGCTGTAGATAGGAACTCTCATGTAGGAATAAATACAGGTAAATACAAGAATGAAGTAAATCTCCCTATAGCAAAGGCTAAGCCTGTAACCTGTGTCTTCACCTGTTTCTTTGTTACTCTTTTTTTTTTCTTTTTCCCCCCATGGCTATTCAGGTTTCTTCTGAACAATTCTGTGCTCAGATAAACAGAAGCGTTCAGAGAAATACCCAGCTAAGAGTCTTTAAAGTAAGTATTTTAACTTATATGTTCTTTTCTAATTAATCCTTAAAAGACTGCATGCTTACACACTACACATCATGAAAACAAAGTCTCCTTGAAAACAAGTAGGTTGAAAAGTACATCAATATTCCAACCGCAATCAAATAAAAACACTTTAAAAATAATGAACAAATAGATAAAATTAGAAGAGTGACTGATATACTGGGGTTATGACAGTTAGGGTGAATGAGATTGCCTCATGAGAATATAAAAATTGATCAATATCAGTACCCTGGTGCACATAGGCTTCTCCACTTTAAATATTCCTGAAAAGCTACCTTCAGTCACTTTTGCATATTTTTAAGGACACTGCTATTGCTTGCACTGAAATAATAATTCTGCCACAGGTGGAAAATTATAGTACCACAACATGGTGAAACTGCCTCACAGGGTGTGGAGATCACTTGCACCTTGATCAGACACACCAAGTACCTACAGGAACCAGAAAGTTACAGTTTCTCAGGTTCTGAAAAAAAAAAAAAAAAGTGCCTATACTACTAACTAGAAAGCAGCTACTGCCTACATCAGTGTGAGCCCTGGATATCCCCTGCTTCAAAGAACAGGCAGGCCACAAAACCATGGGTAGTGCTTTATACCAAAGTCCTGGAAGCCAGAACAATCAGGGCTGTATTTCCCATTCCTGAACACAATGTAAGCAAAATAAACAACTTCTATATTGCATAAAACATTAATATAGCAACCACCTTGGTTTCATTTATTAGAAACTATAAGCTGCAACAGAATAGGAATTAATCAAGATCTCGAAAGCTAATGCCAAGAAGTGTATCCCACTGAACTGACAACACAGGCAACATCCTTCTGGAAGTAAACATTTACTGTTGTTCCACTCAATGCCCCAGTCCATCAGGAAAGACATCAGTAAGTGCAATAAAGAAAAGAAAGCTCTATCAGATAATCCAGAACATGATTCTTTGAAACACCGTTAACTGTAAGCATTCTGGATTGCTTCCAAGCTACCATTCTCATTGTATGAGTTTTGAATACCCAGAGTAATGAAACTGCCAGTGAATGTAATAAATAGACAGAAAACATTTTCTTTACTTCACTGAAGCAGCAAAAATGCCTAAAGAAATTGCCTGTTTAATTGAGACCAAAAGCATGGCTGCCCAAATCTATTTGAAAAACCAGCAAACATAACAAGGCAAATTTTAAACAGCATGATAGATTTTAAAAACAGAAAACCAGTAAATGGGGTAAGTTATTCTTGCATAATAACTTACCATACATCAGCTGCTTTGCTTTACCTGTCCTCAGGCACATTCTTACCTTGAGGCATACTGAAATAACTACAGAATAACTCGAGATCACTTTCCCTCTCCCTTAACAAAAGAAAAATATCTACTGCACGCTAACCACAGTGTACTGCTAGATGTGAGCATGCACATGAATAATTATTGAGAAGCACCTGGTAGTTTTTCCTCATCTCTTCTCAGCAGATTATGTTTAATACTGCTTTTTGGTTTATCTTCCTCTATGCTGCTGGGAAAGGCCATTCGAATTGTTTGCTATTTCCATTGATAGAATGGCTTTAATATTACATTTCCAGCAGACAAGCCAAACCAACTCACTCTGTTTTCAGCAACTTCTACACTTAGTAAAGATATTTTTTAAAAACGAAATGAACATCCATCCTGAAGATAAGCTAGGTCAGCTATCTATTAAGAAAGGATTTAAGAAGTATCTATAGGCCTGTGAAGTTTTCTGCCTCAGCACCATCTCATTTTACTCTCAGTAGGGGGTGGCACCCTACAGAATAATTGTTAAACGGGACGCCCATGGCACTCACATTACTGGTGGTAAACCTGATGGATAATTCTGAACAGAAGGCATTAACTTCATTACAGCAACACATTAGCCTGTTTATACCTTATGCTATTATTTCATTACAAAAACATCAGACAGTGAAAGAATTACCAACACTGTCCTTATTCTTAATATTGTTTCCCCTTTTTAGAAGCACTTTTTCTTGAGCAACAGGAGGGTGCACAAAGCATTTTCATGATAGGAAATCACAATATGCAAAGATATGAAAACTCATAACATTTTTACTTCCAGAATGAACTTTCTGCTAGTTTCAAATACATTATTCACTTATGAGTAACTGAAATTGAGTAAATGCCATTCCTAAATTATATACTGTCTTATATTATTCCAGAAGTTACTAATGGATCTTGAAAAATGACATGTACGATTCTATTAAAAATAAATAAATAATGAAAAAAGGCAACCATTCCAACCTATGTGCAAAGATTTTCAAAGATTTTTTTTAAAACAAAAGATTAATCAATTCAAATGAACTTAACTTTGATGTTAAACATACAGGTCACTGCCTAATTCAAGGCCAATAATGTTGCATCAATATCTTAACAGTCTGCCATTAACACTCTGACTTATTATGAGAATGAGACTAACACAGGANNNATGAGACTAACACAGCAGGAATAAACTTACAATATTTTTACGAAACAAAAAATCCCAAGCAATCTGCTACTGGGATTTTCAGAACCAGCTAAGGAAATTACTCGCCTGCTCTACTGAAAGTAAAAACAACTCCTAAATCTTTATCTGTTTAAAAACAGCAGCACACTATAACCTCTGTTCAGGTCCATGAAGTTTTACAGAACCTATGTGTCTGTCCATCCTTAGAAACTTTGACCCCAGTAAACAATTAAAACCAGACTTGGTTGCCTTCTACACATGTCAAAAATAATGAAACTTCATTTACTTGCACTGTATGAACTAGCAACCGGATGGAGAATCAGGTCTTTGTAAGCGCTCTGACCACTGAAAAGACCACAGCATGTGCTCACACTGAGATATACAGCAAGCTAGCTACAAGACAGAGCGCCCTTATCAAGGACAACAGTAACAGCTATGCTGATCTCATTTTCTCTGGCAACAACATCAACCAACCTCAACACATAAACTCACATAAAACATGATTTCACTAGTTCAGGTACTCTTAGCATTTCCTGACTTAGAAGTCTGAGGCTTCAGACATTTTTAGATGATACAAGGCAAAAGCAGACACACAGTTCTCATAAGAACAACAGAAGAGAATAATTCTGAGTTGTGCACTAAAGCTACGGAGTTGAACTACCAACAGCCCGCAAAATGCTGAAAAACTCAATGGATGTGACAACTGGCTACTCTCCTAGCTTTCGCCCACAAAGAGGCTGTGAAAACAGGAAGAGATAACAGAGAGTAACTAAGGAGATGAGACATAATCAGCGGTTCATTGATGCCACATTTTCCAAATCAAAGTATGAACAAACAAAATCTGGGGAGTGTGAAAAGAACAAAAATAATTTCAAGCTACAATATATCAAAAATCAGACATTTTACCACGTGAGACGTTTGGTAACAGAATATGTTTACACACTTGGTCACACAGAGAAGCATTCTGTAGTTCCTCTTGCGCTTTTAACTAACCAGCATTACAAGTAACACCGCTGCACTCAGTGAGGTACTGCTGGCAACAACGTAAATCACAGGTATGCAGTCTCCTGATTTTTTGTTTCTCGTATTTAAACATTCTGACACATCAGGAGTTAAAACATTGTTGGATAAACATCAAAAGAGGAAAAAAAAAAAAATGCCAATGCACGAATACATTCTCTGAGTGTTCTCTGTATTGCTGTGATGGTAAGTTACCCCCCATCATCACTACTTTTAAAGCTTTTTCCTGTGTATATTATTATTACCTTGTTTTTAATCATTTAGGCTGAGGATTAGAATTCCTGGATATAGTTGTTGGGGTTACACATCAAGCACTTAACACGTTCAGGAGAACTAGTAACTAAGGGGAACCAATGAAGAGGGACCCCAGAGGGAAGGCAGCTGCCCTCAGTTCTCAGTCTGGTCATTACAGAGAGCAGGGCTCACAGCCTTCCTTCTTGCATTAGGAACCTACACAGTTTTTCTTGTAACAATGTAGAAAAGTCACTGTCTGTATCTCATAATCAAAGCCCCTGCCTGCACATAAAGAGCAATATCCAAATAGTTTCAAGCCCAGTTCCTGACCTCTGAAAAACGTACCATCTTACTGCAAAATTAATGGGATTAAATATTCAAATGATGTTGGCAACAGAGATAAGAGGCCAACATTTCTCCACCCCTGCTTGCTTGTTCATCATCACCCAGTCAAGCTGACACCATTTCCATCCTCACTCACTCTGGCCCTGTGATTCTTGCTCTGCGAAAGCAGTTTGAACTGCAACATTTTATCCCACACTTTGTGACAGGCTGAGTGAACTCAGCTACTTCCTGGCAGCTAACACACAGTAACTCGTTATGAGATGACAGCAGCAGCACACGTCTGATTCTGAAGGTGCAGGCAATCTTCAGATGCGTAAAACAGGCCTCTGTATTCACTGGCTAGGGGCAGTGCTCCCTTTAACCTCAACTGAAAGAGCTGGTTTGCCCAAGCTATTTCCTTTTGTCATCATCTAAGTCAATAGAACAAGCTTTTGGGGGTATTCTTTACCATCAACTTACCTTGTGATCCCAAAGACCTAAAATTCTTACTAGAAATAAATTTAATGATGATTTACATAACATACCGTGTAATAACTGCTAAGGGCTTTATCTTTCTAGCTTATGCTAACATAATCTTTCTAATGCCAAGTTTTGATTATTTCCTTGTCTTTCAACATCCAGATCACCCTCACGTCTTCTATTTTATAAATACAGACTTTCCTTTTCTTTAGCACACAGGACTCCGGTTTGAATTCTCCTAGCACAAAGACTGAATCTACCTCAAAAATCTCTGGTTTAGGGAATTGAAATTTGGTATTTAGCCCTCCCCTCTAGAACAGTGGATCCAATCTCAAGCCTCCTGCAGCAAGTTACAGGGATCCTGTCGTTACAAACAGCAGAATTACTCCTCAGTGTGCTTACTTCTTTTTTCCTCTCAGCCATATCAGAGGTAACAAGCAGAAAGGTGTTCGTCGTAAGGTCTTCCTACTGGTGTCTCCAGGATGCCATTTATACTCATTGTTCAACATGACGAGAGATACATTTAGAAAAGGGAAGATGAATTCCAGTGAAGCACTGCCCAGCAACCAAATTCATCATCTATCATTTTAAATCTGCACTACAGACTGTAGCTGTTACCAAATGCATTACAGTATTAATGAACACTGGAACGGATTTGTGCCCCCTCTGGATGAAAGGGCACAAATGAAGGGGTCCTTCCCCTTTAGGCTATTAAGTATTACATAAGATGGATTTTTTTTTGCTTAAGAGGGTAAGGATTTACAGATCTTATCATGATCATGCTGGAAAGCTTTATATTTACTACAAAGACAATAGCAGCAGAATTCTAGTTCCTGCAGATAGCTTTAGCAGCCTTCTATTAATCAGAGTCATGCAGGCATGCTTATATTTTTAAAGGGTTTTCTGTGCATTTCCTTTATTTTTATGTTTGCAATATTTAATAAATTCTTATAGCAAAACATTCATTCTCGGCAGCAAATGTCAGGGCTTTAGAAATGTACTCTACCATAGTGATGTGTGATAACAGACAGCTAGAGATTAGTGCAGGAGTGCTTGATAGCACTCAGATATAAGGAGAAACATTTATGGATATCCTTTTCTTACAGATTACCAGGCATTTAGGGGCTGAGGCCCTCCTCCTGCAACAGCTATAAGAGTTCAAGGGAACACTCCCTGCTACCATAAAAGAATGCCAGGCTGCTCCTGTGGTTAGCACCCAGCCTATTGCTTCCCAGCCACATGCATTGACGAGGCCCTTGCACGTTGTCACTCCTAATGCTTAGTTCCAAGGTGGTAGTGACAACACCGAAAATGCCACATCTGCTGTTGTAACTGCATTGAAAGACAGTGATTTAGGGAACATTTGAACAGGCAGCAAAACACAGAGTCTACAAATAGCAAGGCAGTAGAGTGCATTCTGCGCAATAGCATATCTCTGGAGGCCCATCCGACCTGACAAAACTCAGTTTACACATGCATGGATTTACATCACAGGATGAGATAGTGTCTTTTGAGAAATGCTAAATACTCCTGAAAAATATTGAAAACTATACATATGCATGTTGCAACAGTATTGTGCCCTTGACCTTTGGCAGATGAGTATTAAAACAAATTATAAAAAAAAAAAAAAATAGGGAAAATGGGAAATGTAGCAATTTTAAACCTCTGTTACAGGTATGCCATGTAGGAAGCTTTAGATGACGGACAAAAAAAAAAAGTGGTTCATTAAATCCCTGCTGTGCCATATCCTACATATCTTACTGTGTCAGGTTACACGATATTTTAAGACACTACACATCAGCTATTCCCTCTGAGGACGGAAAGTACAAGGGGGTAGGAAAAGATGCCTAATGCTGTATCTGCAAAATGGCAAACAACAACATAACCTCATTGTGGTTTTTTGTTGGTAGTTCTTTGTTTTGTTTTTCTTTTTAATTAGTTCCTGTTTCTGGACTGTTAGTTGCTTCAAAAATAGTTTTAGTTAATATAAGTGATTAAAAGGATGAGAAAAATATAGACAAAAGAAAAAGTAATGAAAATAATTTTCTTGTCACTTCTATTGTTTCTGGTTTGCACAGGAAACCTTTCAGATTTGCAGTGTTCCTTTGAGATTCCACTGAAATTTGAAAACCATGATGTGATTAATTGATAATCCTAGCAAAGTTTTTCTCTTGTTTTTAATATACTTGCCTTTTGCCTTGCAGAAAATCTTTTCAAATTAAAGACATAAAATCTTATCTCAGGAAATGATCTTTCTTTAATTGTCTCCAAAAAAAGATCTTTTGTCTAGTAATTTCTTATTTCTCAAAAGACATTTCATAGTGTGGAAGTGGGACAACTCTGAAATCAGAGCAGGAAGAAATACTGATTCCAGAACAAGAACAAAAGAAGCTAAGAGTAGTTGATCAGGATAGGTGTTTTTCGAAAACACAAGAGGAAGAAGTATTACATTAATCAAAACATCTAGTCACAGAACCATTCTGATTTTCTAACATTAAAGAAGAAGAATCACAGGTTCAGGGTTCTTTGTTGCAACAAGACAGTTATAGATGAAACTGAGGGAGAAACATGGCTAGTGCTACAGTTTTTAGCACGAAGAAATAGATTTGTACTGCAAAGACAAAAGACTACAGGTGTTTTTTGTATATAAATACAAGTACTTATATGTAGATTTGCTTTATTTTTATGCTAATATTCTTAGCATTGAACAATTCAATGGTTGTTCTAGGATTTTACATAAAGAATACAAAAATGTTAAAACATGAGTCAGCATTAAATACATTTTCCTTATCTTTAACCCGAAGACACATCCATGAAGCATTCAGCTGCAAGATACTCATAGGATATAAATAGCTAACATTAAAAACAAAAAGGCTAAAAAAATTACATCACAAACATAACTTTCTGAAACATTAGACTAAAGAGACAAAGATGGACACTTTCCTAATGCAGAAGAAAAAGAGTTCAATTCTAAAACACAGTTGAAGCAAAAAAAATGTTATTTACAAATGTATACCATATAAGCTCTACATTATTGCTTTTTCTTACAAAGCTAACATGCAGGAGGACTACAAAAATCCATCTATTGCAGGGCACAGAGCAGGATGAAATTTTAGAACTATTGAGACCTCCTGTTTGAAACAGAAACACTCTGGCGATGATCTAGTCCTATCTGCCCTTTCCTGGAAAAAACTAGGCCCTTACTCAGCTTCTGAAAGGCTTCCTTGTGAAACTCTCCAGCACTCCACAACCACCACTTGTTCAAATGTTCTGTAAGGTCTCTATAAAAGCTGAAATATGTTATGATTGCCATGCCATCATGGGACAACTACTCCAACAATATCCTTGAAGACTACAGATTTTTGGACCGTCCTACTTTTTCACTTTTATTTTTGNTTTTTTTTTTTTTTTTTTAACTTTTATTTTTGTTATCTAATGGATGATCCAACATACATTATAACTGAGCCACTAATAAATTATGGAAACGTATTTTCACCCCAGAATAAAGATGTGTCAGTTGCAAAAAAACTTCGTAACCTTCATAACGAAGCCTGGGTTTCAGCAGCATTTGATTTGCTGGTGCCAGTTTAATATGGTCTCTCTGTCAAAGTCTTTAGACCCATACCCAAGTGTACCCCCACTCTCTCTGTGGTCTCTTTTTTGATGGACCTCCATCACCTAATCCAAGCGGAATATCCCTGCACTTTTATCAGGAGAAACTCTCCTATGTCCTCAAAGCCTATTTCACTATGGACTTGATGGGTTCATTGTTTCCTTCCAAATGACAATTTGGTCAATTAACACTTGGGCACTGAGATTTCATACACGCACTCACCTCAAAAGGTGAAAATAACTGAAAAGAAGTACAGTTAGATGACAAAAAGTTGTGCAGGCTACACTAGGAGGCTTGGGTTGTGGTTAGCCCTGAACCCTCTTAGAAGCCTTCTTAGGCTTGTAAAATCTACACTCCTCTCCAGAAATGGCTGAAGAAAAAGCATCCCCTTCACTACCTTTGCTAGTTTAGCAGATCCGTGTGAATTTTTCTCTCTCCTCAAATGATCTGCTGCTTAATTATGAGCTTA
>VXAV01002223.1:298005-313039 GCA_013399715.1 Alectura lathami | reverse complement strand
GTCAGAAGTTGTAAGTGGACTGATTTATACTAGTTTGTACAGCCTTGTTCATCTGGGTGAAATCTGTCCATAATGAAAAACAAACAGAAAAAGGGCATTTGAGTAAGCTGGTGCTCCTAAACTGGCAAACAAGTGACTAAATCAATGAAATACGGATGTGCTGGCATTACTATTTTAGTGAGAAGTGTGGTCTACAAGCTCACTACAAATTGTGAAGAAGTTTTGTTTGGAAAAGGTCAAATAAAGGGAAAACAGATTTGTGAGGCAGACCCTTAGCTGAGCAGTGTAAATCCACTGAGGTCAGTCAGAGCATGCCACTCCCACTGAGTTGGGGCTCTGTCCCCTGTTTATGCAAACGAGAATGACAATGTCAACTATTCTACAAAATAAAGACCTGGTGAATCTGCAAAAAAGTCTGCTACTCGGTTCTTTGGCTAGGATATGCATTCCATGGCTGGGTAAGGAAAGGAAGGGGGGGAGAAAAAAAAAAAAAAAAAAGAGGACTGGAAACTCCACCTGGATGCTATCAGTCTTGCCCAAGTAAACAGTACTGACATTAGTGCTAGCCTGCTGAGTGGTACAGGTTAGGAAGGGTCACAAAGGCAAAATGGTGACCAAGCTTGCCTTGAGGTGGAGATGCTCTGGAATCTGTCACACAGGGAGAGAGCTGAAAGCTCATTTTATCTAGGAGTCATTTCATTTTAGAGTTCAAAACAATTAAAGACATTGAAAGAATTGTACAAACATGGATTATAGCAAGACAGAAACAATCTCCTTTTCCACATAAACATGCACTCAGCTACATGCACATGGCGTGATGTGTATTGTTCACCAGATAACAGTGCAGCACACCCATAAAATGGCAAGGGAATTTATGAAAGAGAGAAAAAAATACCCAGGAAATTTCCTAATAATACCAAACAAAAACTCACCTTTGTGATACGACTAAGATTTTTTGATTAAGAAAAATTAAAAAAGACTTTAAGAGGAGAATGTCAAAAAAAAAAAAGTCACTATCATGTCCCAAGAGCTAAATGAAGTTTTTGCAGAAGCCCCCTGAGATAAGCTTTCTTCTGACATGCAGCTCATTAAGATGTACCCAAACCTGCAAACCAGAGAAAAATCTATCTGCATGCATCAGTTACTGGGTTGTGACAACTATTGCAAGAGGAATTTTTTGACATATCTTTAAATTCACTTGTAACATTTATTAAGGAAAATGGGCTACAGGAATTATGCACTTGAGTTTTCCAGTTCGAATTCGCCTTATCTTCTGTCTACAAAAGCAATCCTGAAAATACAGCCGGAAACCCCAACTCCTGAAAAATAAGTTTTACTGGTAATACTTTTTGTAAGAAAAGCCATGGACTGAAACTTTTTCCTAGTATCACTTCCAATTCCCTCCCAGTGCTTTACTCCATACCAAGGAAACAGAACAAGGGATGAATGATGCTTCCATATGGCATTAAGCAACAGAACTCAAACTGTTTGCAGGATTTGACAGTTGTCCAAATGTACAACCGGGGTGGAAGGCTATGACTACGTCGGAAATGAAATGGTTAATAAATCTTAAAAACTGATCCTTTTCCAGGCACGTTCAAATAACACAGTAAAAAAGCCTCAACTGTAAAGTGGAGCTCTGAACTAATTTTACTTCTCATAGAGTGTGCCAGGAAGTGTATTACATACCATTGGCGAGATACCAAACCGGTGACTCTAGGGGGATGGCTGAAGGAATCCTCACAATTCTACATCTTGGAAATAAATTCCATGCTAGAAGGAAAAGCTCTGTAACACATGCCATCTGGTACCCTTTGCCTTCTTTTTATGAAAAGGGAGAAAAGCGAGGAGAGGAAGAGACTGCTTCCTTTTACATAGCCAAGTCGTGGTGGGCCAGATGCAGCTCTCGGTGCCAGCAGCAGGAACAGAGCAACTCTGCCGGTGCTTTTCTGACCCAGCTGCATCCCTACAACAGCAGCACTTCCACAAGTCTCGGTATCAATCTGAGTTCTTTCAGATTTGTATCAGGAAGCCTATTATAATAGCTGTGAATGTCACTCCCGCCCATTCATAGCGGGAGAATGGCATCTAGATGCACTGCAAACAGAACGGGTTATGCCAAAGCCACCGCACTGCACTGAGCTCAGCTCTCAGTAACTGCATGACTTCTCCACTAAAATACAATTTGCCACGTCTTGGGCAAAATTGAAACTATGGCCATGTAGCCTTAAAATAAGTAAATACAAGATTAATTGATGTTCATGTTATATCATACACAGAAATTCCAGATGAGAAACAATTACTGCTTCAGGATTACGTAAAAGATGTTTTAGTAATTCTTTGAGAAATGCTTACTTCTTTAAAGTAGATGAGAAAAATCCAGATATAAATTAAATGCTTATCCGGATACGTCAAGAACCTTCTCCAGCTCATCCTACAGCCCCAGTTAGCTGTCCCACCTATGCTTTATCCTGCTGTGAGTTAAAGTAGAGATGGCTACGAGCCAGGGTGAGTTAGCCCCAAGGAAATTCCTGCAGAGTAGCAGGAGGCACGTCAGGGATGTGGCCTGAGCTTTTCTGCATTCCAGCTCTCTCTGGTGCCTGTAATGACCCAGCGGGGCCATCTGCAGCCACCCTCAGTCTGGGCAACACCCAGGCTGCTGTAACCTGGGGCACAGACCAAAGCACCTCATCTGGCTGAGGACACAGACACTGAAGTGACATAAAACCCTGCCTGGCATATGAAGCACTGTACTTAGCAGTGATTTATTTGGGTCGGTCATTAAACTGTTAAAGGACTTGGCCGATATAAGCTGATATTAGTGGTCAAATCTCATGAGACAGAGAACACCTCATTTTACATTTATAATGATAGGAAATCTCTAACATAACAAAAATTGATAATTTATATAACAAGGCCTTGTGATACTAGTGTAATGGTTTGTTTCATAATAAGGCAGTAAAAGACATTTTAAAAGCAGTGTTTATTTATATTATATCATATAATCATTGCTTCTATCATGACTGGGGTCTATTTTCCTCTGAGTGCAAATATTTAACTCCCATTAGTGTTAACAAGAGGTTACCTAGCATGTACTTTGGCAAGAGAATAAAACCTGTATTTTAACATTAATCTTAAGCAAGCTTTCAACTTGAAAGAATCTTGAGAGCACCTTGTATTAACACTATCTTAATTGCTCCAAAATCTGGGTTTTGTATGAAGCATATACACAGATAAAAACAACTCATGTTAACTTTAAGTTGCACATTTTAGGATAATGGGAAATAATTGTGTGTCACCTTTCTGTAAACTGCATAGTTTGCTCTGTGAAAGAACTTAAGATAATGATAAAATCTTTGAGGAATTCACTACTTTTCCAAGAATGTTTTTCCCTTGCTTTGATTCAGATGTTTTTCCACATTAAAAAGCACCAATATCTCTTACAATAAAAAGATTAGACAAAATTTATACAATATTTGCAAAAGAAACAACTGTTTGGAATTCTGTATTTACAGTTTGGAGAATCTCCTTGTTCTCATCAGGACAGTAAGGTAGCACAGATAAATAGTGCAAAGTAGAATCTGGCCCTTTTCATTTTGTGAAACTGCTTTGATCATGCCTCTCTCAAGACATTATTTTAAACTAGAATGCAATTGACCGGTATTGCACCATATGTTCCTTATGTGTGAGCTCTGTCTTGTTCATTAATTTTTATGCCACTACTGTTGGAATTCAGCCAGTGTAATGTGGAGGCAATTAGCAGTGTCAGAGTGTTCATGCCAGCATATAATGAGAGAGAGAAAGAGAGAAATGGGGACATTAAACTTCCTGCTACAGGCAAGGGCCCTCCTCTGAGGAGGACATCATTTGAAAGTTGAAAGATGTAATAAAAACAGACAGGTGACACAAAATAGGAGTCTTGTTATAGAAGTCAGATTTACTCATTTCTAAAAACTCTCCTGTAGCTTTCTAAAACGTTCACCCATTTTCAGAGGATGAAAGTGAAGATGCCCTGCGGCCTCATGACCTCGTCTCCTAATATTAGGAACGCTGCAGTCTGCTTTAGTTCTGCATCAATATGCTCAATTTTAGACTCAAAAAGAAAAATCCAAGTATATACTAGAACATAAATGTACATTAAATAATGCATGTTGCTATGATGTAGTATTTACCGACCAAATCTGTGACTTGTTTTAATAAAAAAAGAACTACTATAAATCTTTGCACTCTGAGGTCTAAGGTATTTGCCGTTCTTGTTGCTATTTGTGTTCCTTAAATTTTCAAGATAAGAAAGTAAGATATATGCCTGAGGTTCCAGGCAGTACTGGAGACCTCACTCAAGTACCCACCTCTCCCCATTTTAAGCATATGTGTACATGCACCAACCCACCCCTTCCCCTTCAGCGAGGAAAAGTCCAGTTTCAGAGTATAATTTCTGCCTTGTCTCAGGGTAAGAAGGTACCTAGCATAAACGCTACAGAAATTCTACAGTATTAGAAAACCTGTGTTTGTGACTCCAAAAGTAGAGCTCTGCTAGAATTCTCTCACAGCATCTTCCTGTCAAAGTCCTTATTACAGTACTCTTCCATGAGACAGAAAGTTCAAACCAAACCCTAAACATGCAGAGACATCTTCATAGTCCAAAACTCAACCATAAAGGTCTATATGAAGCAGCTACATGTATGTTTACAGAGTAGATAACTTGAAAACTAACTGATCAGGAGAATGGCTCAAACTGCAGGACCCAAATCCATATTCTACCGTGCTTCCTTCAGAGCACAGGCAATTCACACTCCATTAAGGAGACAGAACTCTGAAGTTCAGTGGGGACACAATTTTCAGTTCTATAGTGTTTAATAGTTTAATTACCTATTTGTCTGTGAAGTCATTAAGCAACTTGCACTAGTAATACAGTTACTAAAAGATACCTCCCTGTGCAGTCATTTAAGTACCAGTAGCACGGTACTGCTTGTGGTAAGGGGCTTGTGGGTTAGTGGCAGGCCTTCACTTTTGAAAGCTTGGCAGTTTGAGTAATCCACCCTAATTCCTAATGGATATTTGCCTTTATAAAAATCTCTGAATCTGGCCAGCTTCTCAGTAAACAATTGTTTCTAAAGGAACCCATTCAGGGGGCTGCACAGGCAGTTCTGCACTGCACATCGAGAATAAAGAGAAAAGAGAGCAGTTAGGGGGTGAATCGTTTAAGAAACACAAAACTCAACGATACCAAACAGCATGGTAATTCTTCAGACAGATGTTATTAGAAGCATTAGTCCCTCCACTGCAAAATAGTCCAGTTATTTCAGTTCCACCCATTAGTTTGTACAAAAAGTGTTCATATATCTGCACACAGCATGACCCAACTCAGAAAAACTCATTTATACTTTCACAGGACTCTCTCTTCAGCAGCTAAACGTTGCTCACAGATACCAGCAAATGGTGTCTCAGACACCCTATTGCAGTGTCCCTGCGCTGCACCCCACCACCTGCTGGCTCCACGCAGCCGCCTGCCCCGTGGCTCCCTCCTCAGCGCTAGCTTCTCCTCCCCCAATGCTTCTGATGCTTTCAGACACTGGGACGTGGGGAGAGGCTGTGCGCTTGGCACGAGGCATGACAGAAACGCCAGCTACAATCACAAACTTGCCCCAACCAATTCTGCTTCCGATACAAATTGCATCAGGCAGAGCTGGCAGGAAGAAGTTTCGTGGGCAAATGGCAAGAGGGACAGCATATGTTTATTTCTGAGGCAAAAACTCTGCCTTGTTTCCTTCTGTCCTTGCCTACAGCTCTCACCAAGGCCAAGGCGTTTACATAGCACGAAAGACAGAGCCCAGGTTTTCTGCCTCAAAACCTGAAGGAATGTGCTGAATGCTGCAGAACTGCAAGCAAGCAGAATGGTTCGAGGAGCCTCAGCCTCCATAAAGACCTGGGCAGAGACTGCGTTTTCTTGATGAAGAGACAATTCCTACCATGTAACGTGTCTGCCTGCCACGTGTCACGACATGCACACAATGTGGCCCTGTCTCCTACTTGGGACAGTGCACGTCTCCTTCAGCTTAAACTCTGGGATGTTTGAAAGTTTACTGAAGGTTCCCTTTGAGCTGTAGATTTGGGACCAAGGCTTCCCTTCTCTTTGGGAGCCACAGCCAACACACGTCCTATCCAGTCCCATACACCTGGCCACGCAGGCTGGCCGAGCTCTGACCTTTCCTTCCCACTACAGGACCTGGTGTGGCAGGATCCCAGTGCCCTGGACACCAGAAGCAGCACTAAGTGGTGTAGGTATGTTCATAGAGCTACTGCCCAGGTATCCCTCTAGGCATGCTACTGTGCCTTCCAAGCCTGTACATCTGGCTGCATTTTCAGGTTTCCTTCTCCCTACAAAAGGAAAGACCAGAAAGACACTTAAATCAAATTCTGAGGTAATCAGTTTTGAGCTATATCCAAGACACAAACCAATGTAGTTACACCTTAATGTGATCCAAAGTGGTTGATAGTGGGAAAGAAATCCTGGCCACAGAGGTCACTGTTCTGCCCACCACATTCGGAGGAAGGAATCATGATATTCCTGTCCTTAGTTCTGCAATGCATCTGCCACACACCACTGTGTACATCACCTAAAATTTCTATATGTTCCTTTTCTCATGTATGAGGTAAACAACATGATCTATCAGCTGGCCTATCGATGAGGCTGAACTCATTTTTTGCAAAGGACTTGAGATCCTCTGGGATAAGGCACTGTATAGGTGAAAGCTATTATTTCTCTGTTCCTGTAATAGCTCCAGAACACTCACACTCCAACAGTAAAACTTTTCCACTGAACACAAGAATACTTTTTGTAAAAAGTAAAAATTAAAATTAAAAAAAAAAATACTAAACATTCAGGAGAATTAAGTAAGAGACCGGCTGGTAGTTTTCATGTGCAGTCATCTGAGTCAGCTCTCCAAGGAGTGCCAAGGGCTAAATTCATCCTTGAGCTATGCTAGCTTCTGCCAACGTAAACCAGGACACGCGGCCTCTGCCAGCAAAGCAGGGAGAGGCTGCAGAGAGGAAAGTACCCCCAGCCTTCCCCTGTGCTGGAGGTCTGAACACAGCAGCTCAGCACTGAGCAGCCCTGGCAGGGGATGCTCACAGCGGGGGCAGCCCAGGGTGCCATGGTATCAGCAGCTTGTTCTGGGGACTCTGTTCAAGAGATTCAAGCAGATTTCAAAGCTCTGTTTGGCAGAGCCTACTGCAATGAGGGATAATGGTGACCAAACCCTCAGCAAACCAAGGTAGGGGTAGAATATGACAGAAGTATCACTAGCACCAACAGAAGCACATCCATCTCTAGGAATTTTGTCCATCTTAAGATTTTTCTTTGCAGTTTGTATCATTAGCCAAGTTTGTCCGCCTCTGTTGCATAATACTGCTTACTGTACAGCCACACTGAGCCCAGGATCCAAGTGGGAACAGCTGTGTGACTCAGATGTTTTCAGGGGAGGGCAGAGTGCTGTGTACAGAAAGCTGTCCTCATTCCCCCATGAACAAAGAGTGGCAAAAACACAGGCATCCTCGCCACGCCAGCTGTACTGCAGCAGTCCTCAGTTGGCAAGATATGAAAAAGGAGATTAGCAAGTATAATAACATTTTACTGTGCTCTTTATAGTGAAAAATCATTTGTATATTACCACTGCTGATCATCCAAAACCACAACGCTGAACCCAAACCCCTTCAGATTTCAAGGGAATCCAGGTTTGAACCTTCATCCAAACCCCACCCTCCGGGTTCAGATCCTTATTAGATCCAAGACTGGAAGGTACCTATTTTCTGTCTTCTGGAAGGCTGGCATTTTCCAAGGCCACATAAAACTCATACATTTCACAGCTGAAAATCTTGGGAGGTGAATCTGAATTTTTATTGCTACAAACCAGACTCCCAACCAAACAGCCAACCCAAAACTAGGCTTCAACCAGAAGCAAACAACACCCTCCCAGGGCAGAGCTCTGCCAACAGCAGAGGCCAGAAGCCGCCCAGGTACAGCTCCATTACATTACAGGGATGGCTCCAGGTTTAATCCAGAGGAATACACAAAGATTTGGCTTTGTGTAAAGGCTAAGCTGTGACTGAGTGTCTCATCTCGGTCCCCACTGGAGCAGATCCCAAAACCACCACACACTTTGGCACCGTTTGTTATACTTGGCAATCTTTGCTCAAGTTAGGTGGGTGCATTGGCAGAACTTGTGAGGAACCCCTCCTCTTTAATTGGTGGGAATGTACCTGTAAGGCTGAGCTGTGTTTGGTAAGGCTAAGTGTTCCCGCAAGGGAAAACGACTTGAGACAATGCAGTTGGTGTTTAGAGTAACAAGACAGAATGACTGAGGCACTCTTTCATGTTCCCTGGAGGGCCCTGTTAAGCTCTTACTGCTTGCTGTTGTTTCACCATGAAACTGTGTCCCTTGCTTTAGTTCAAGGGAAAGCTGATGAAATAGCCAGACGGCCCCAGAGAGTTTTTCCTCTGAAACTGAGAGAAAGCCAGACCACCTCTAGCTCCAGCCACTATTTTATTCCATGGCAGAAGTTAAAAAACAACATAAATACAATTTTTGCCACAGATTGTCTAACACAAATCCAAAGCTACAACTGCCACCGTTTTTCTCTTTCTGAAATAATTTATTACAGATGCGAAGATTACTTGAAAACTAAACTTTGTTCTACTTATGTGCTGCCTAGTACTTTTTTTTTTTTCTTTTAAATGTGTGTGACAAGAGTCAGTGATGATTATATCTTTCCTAAAGCTAAGAATATATTTCATGCATTGACTTGAGACATATTAAATCCACAAGCAGGGAATATAAGGGGCTTAAGCTGCATTGTGAGTTTAACTTTAGCAGGAGTGTTTTCTTCAAGCACCAAGCCTTTGCATTAGGTGACAGAAGGCTGTATATCACTTCCTCCACAAAATTAAAGATGTTCAGAGGTATGTGACCTCTACTGTCTGAGCTAATGGAGTCTCAAATACCTTAAGACTGAAATTATTACAAACAGATAACTGAAATACCATCTCATATTCTATTCAGTAGAGGGCAGTGGTAGATAAAAGCCATGAACACCTATTAACCTACTTAGAGTCCCATCTCCAACCTGGTTGGCTGTCACAAAGCTAAAGGCAGCAAACACACTGGGCAGGCAGAAACAATCATGATGGATTTGGTGCTTTTGGTCATGTTCCTCTGCATGCTCTCTCTCACCTCCCCTCCTCCCGCTGTCCTCCCCCCTCCCCTTTCTCTCTCCCCAGTGGCTGGTATGATCAAGGCTAAATGCCTTCTGCAAGGTGTTCCCCCTGAAAAGCCAGCAGGAAATAAAAATGCTCAGAACCTTGTGGGATCAAGTCCTTAATGGCTCTAAATGAGAGTAAGGTAAACACATGCACATGTGCATGCATGCATACCCACACCCAGCACCTATTTGTCAGCCTTTTTACCAGAGGAGAACACAAGCTGGAGAAAGACTGGTGCCTTGTGGCAAGGACACTCCGGTGGGGGCAGGGGGAAGAGGCAGCTTTAGTGCAGTCCCTGCACTGAGCAAATAGAGTGAATCCTTTCATTAAGCACTGCTATGGCTATAACTAAATAAGTGCAGAGAAATACAGCAAGAATGTTAGGTTGCTCCATTAGCTCACTCACACTGAAAATAACAGATGTGGAGTGTCACTCCACAAAGATTTTTCAACCAATAGAACTGAGTAGGGGAAAAAAAAAAAAAAGGATAAATTGTTAGTATGTAGTATGCAAAGTTTTACACACACGAATGCTTAAACTCTACATATTCTAGTTCTTCCTGTCCTAAGATGTCCTATCTTGGCAATCTTTAAGCACACATGAGAAGAAGGAAAACCACACTGAACACTGGAGAGATTCCAAACGGGAGCACAAGACCAAAGAAATGGAACAGTGGAAAGAGGAATTGTGAAACAATTGCTACCGTATTTGTTTTCGCAGGACAGCGGGAGGAGGGGGAGAAGGGGGAACCAAAAAACCCCCAGAAAACCAAAAACTAAGGAACCCTCCCCCAGAAAAAAACAGCTTGCAACCCCACCTCTTTCATTAAAGGATAATTCTGTCACAATGCGGTATACCTTTACACCCTGTTACAACTACCCTCAAATAGAATTACTATTTAACGTAAGAAGGATGGTGCATGTATGTCTTTAGGTATAAGCTGCCAAATGGTGAATGGCAAGAAAATTGATTTATTAAAAAAAGTGAACAACATTGCCTGCACCTTAACGTGTGAGAACAAAAAGAAGGCAGTGACGTCTACATGCACTCTTTCCCAAAGATGGAAGTTACCATAACGTTTCTAAAGAGCAGTTTCCCTGCCTGACTGCAGGATGGACCAGACCTGGTCAGACAGAGGAGTGCTGCCTGGTAAGGCTGTGCCCCAGCACCTCCACACCTGTGTCCCCTCCTCGGGTCTGCAGCCTTCACACTCTGTTTAGTTGCAGAGATCCATCTGCGACTGTTGGGCTTTATAGTCATTGAATGACACTTCCTGTCAGCAGCTACTTAATGAAAGAGGTTTGCCAGGAGAGGGATTGAATATCAGTCTACTTTGCTCAGTTCCTTCTCTTCTGGAAAACTGGGTAGGTCCACACGAGAACAGCTATTGAGCTGCCTTCGCACGAGATGCTCCTGCAGCCCTATAAACGTGGCACGTGCTCTCTCTGCAGCTGCAGTCATGCGAGAAAGCAGCAGGGGAATGCCTGTGCCAGCCATATCCCAGTGGTGGCTGCACCAAGCCCTGCTCCTCAGAGCCTCATCTGCTGGCTTTGCTGAGGCTGACATGTTTCCTGAATCATGGCTGAGAAATATCCCAAGTGTGCAATAGTTGTTTTTTTTTTTTTTTTTTTTTTCCTCCTTTAAAATGCAGCTCACGCTTCACCATCTTAGCAGTGATGTATGGCTTTATTCTGCCCTCTTTTAAAGTATTAGATGTTTCAAGGTAAATTTAGCTGAAGAACTTTATTTGCACTGAGCAACAAGCCCCATATTTACTATGGTAAATTATGCTATTCTGCTTATATATGTTTGTATGTCAGTAATAGGCATTCATATGCTATTCCATTTATCTCCAAACACACCACATGAACAAACACACACTGGTGCAATCAACTGAAGTAGGCTGAACTAAGGCACAAAACCAAAGCTGAACAGGTAGAGTTAAGTGTTTGGTTCTTAGTAAGGTTTAGCTGATAGCCAGAGCCCCAGAGAAGTTTATCGTTAGCAGGCTGGCAATATTTGAGGTATTATTTCCTGATTAAGATGATTGCTGGTATTCATTGCACTCACTTGAGGATATCTTGGTATCCTGTGCAATTTTAACTCCTCCGTGAGCTACCTGGAAGGAAGCCTTGCAGGCTATCAGGCATTGACTCAGCTACTTGGTGACCAGCTGCTTTGCTGTGGTAGCAGTAAGCTGCAGAGTTCTGCACTTACAGAACACTAAACGCCAACCTCTTTGTAAGTACAGAAGCAACTCACTCAGCAACTGTTTTGTTGCTGCCTTGTCTCCCTGGGAAAAGCCTTGCGAGTTTCTCATGGCCTGCCTAGCAGAAGCCCTGCGTGGATTTCCTCCTACATGACACATGGGAACCCACTGCTTTCTCAGAAAGAGACGTAACTTGCAATCTTTGCCTTCATACACCTAGCCATCGTGGTGAGGCTTGGCAGTGGTCAGCATGCAAAGTGCTCCCACACACAGCTAACCTCAGAGGGAAAATTCACGGAGAATCCACCCCCGTGTAGACTGCAGGGGCAGCTCGCAACTGTCTGCAGCTATCCGAATGGCTCAGCCTTGGTCATCTTGATCTTTTTAATGACCTCGCGTATCGGGAGAATAGAGGCATCTGCTCAAAAGAACCTAGCAGCTCTTGACAGAGCACAGCACACATCAAAGCAGAGTGGGTCAGATTCTGCCCTCACTACATGCATTAGTTCAGAATAACTGAAAGGAAATCAAGAGAATTATCCTTCATTAACACTACGCTAACCAGGAACTGAACTTACACTGTTTGATTTTCACTGTACCTGATGCAGACATGCTACTTTTTGATGCTTCACATTACCTATATGCTTTGTGGCCTAACAGTTCTTCATTTTCCTTTGGCAAAATCAAGTATAGATTATAAAGAAAGCAAGAGACTGAATCTATTTCAGCAAACCTCTGTTACTGGCATTACTGAAATGCCAGCAAATGCAACAGATTCGCAACATATCTCAGGGTGCAAAGAGTTAATCTCCTTTCTTGCAGATCATCTGTGTCAGTCCAGATGCTTGGCTAAGAGGAAATATAACCCTAGTGCCTGGACTAGTGCAGCAGACTAAAGAATAAAAATATTTTTTATGTACTGTGCTTATAAAATATTCTATTTGCTGTGCAGTACAAGTTATGTTTAGAACCTTCCTTCAAGGATTTTCTTTTCATACTGAGCAAAATAGATCCATACACTTCTTGTTTAAAAAAACAACAACAAAAAAATAACCCACCCTTGCCTAAATGTCTAACCTTCTTTGTGAAAACTGATCCTTTGCTGTTGGTCTGCATCTTTATTGTGCCTTCAAACTTGTATGTTAAAATAAAACCAAGACAATGGAAATTAAAGTGCCACTTAAAGTCAATGTAAAGTTTATAAACCTTTGCAGTCCATTCTTCTATTATGCTGATGACAAGTTAATTTGGGTGATAAAATGGAAACAAAAAGCAAGGAAGTAATCCTGTTTTACAGAATATTATTCAAACAATAATAGTTTCCTTCGCCTAACACTTATTTCATTCCATCATTACTACTATTATTACTACTATCTTAAGCTATGACAGATTGTGAAGGGTCAAAGATAATTTTTATCAATCAGCCTCCCTTTGTCTTTGGCAGGTTTAATCATGTCACTTGGAATGTAGCATGAGGGGCCTGATGAAATTGGAAAAGCATGCGAAGATAAAAATCACTCTCAGATGAATTCAGACACTTCCTGCCACTCTGCAGATGCCACAGTGCTGCAAGCCACCCTCCCAGGAGAGATGATTCACCTGGAAGGAGGGCCAGGCACTGCCAGATGTGTAGGAGGCTGCCTGAGACCCACATGCTAACACTGTCTCAATTGTATGAAGCATATGCTTTCAGTCAAGGGTGAAAAATGCAGGCACCAGCACATGCCAAAAGTCTTTCAAGCATGGCCCACCAGTCAGCCTGAAGCTTAATGCACTGATCCATCGAGTCAGCAGATGTGTGTCACCACAGTACAAGTCGAAGCTGGTTAAAGCTATAAAAGAGTGAAGTGACCTAATCCAGACATTCAAATCTCACAAAGAAAACCATACTGTTGTCACTTTGGGGGGCTTAGTGTGGGACTTTAGGCACAAACACCGAAAGCCTTCTTGGAGTAAAAAGATATGTTGTTGTGAAAGCATAAATACCAACCCTGAGCTACACTCATACTGATTTCAAGTTGATCTGATAAAAGCATAACGTGGCTTTCCTTTTTAGTACTGCACATACAAAAAAGAACATCTGCACTGTTTTACTGCTAGAGCCATAAACGCTCCTTATCCACTTGGTTTGAGGCAGAAGTCCAAAAATACCTGGACAGAAAGTTTATTTGCAGAGTACCACTATGTACTTGGTAGAGCCAGTGAGTTATACAGCATATTCTTTCACTCCTGGCAGAGGGCTGTTGGATGTCAGCTAGGGGGCCAGCGGCAGAAGCTGGCTCCGTAGTGCCTGGGAACTCCTCCCTCCTGTCCATTTCAGGATCCTTCAGCGGGTACAGTACTTCCCTGCACACTCAGTGTCAAAGCACACTTCACAGAGAAAAGATTCACCTTGCCCATGTGGAGAGAGATTTGTTTACAGAAACCAGATCTCCTCAGCACTCAAAGATGAGCCCAGCACTGGAGGTGTGCAAACCCACCTCCCTGCCGACAGGGGTTGTTTCAAACAGCTTGTTCAGCCATCGCTGATAAGACGGAGTTCTCACCGGGCAAACGTAACTAGGCAGATGCAAAGCCTTTTTTCTTGAAGCCTTTTCTGTCTATCACCCGGAACTCAGTTCACAGAGCTTTGAGTATTCCTGTCTGTAACAGCCAGGACTCTGGGAGAATACCGAGGTTTCACAATNAAAAAAAAAAAAAAAAAAAAAAAATTACTTCAAATAATATTCGTGTTCAAACAACTAGCAGAACTCTTCTGCCTCAAGAAAAGTCCATCCATATGGGGGTGGAGGGAAAGATACCTGGTCATTTAAAGGTTAACTCTTTTATAAACCAACACAGATGAGATTTAAGAAAATGTGTGCCAGCTTAGGGAGGTGAAACACCCGCTGTGGATCTGAAGTCTCCCTCGTTACCCCCAGTTTCTCCAGTTAAAAGCCTTCCAGGTTGCCACTGCTCAATAACCAAGGCTTTCTGTAGTCTAAAATCAGGACTAAGCTGGTAACTGCTAGGAATCATACATACATATTATGAAAAGAGGGTCACAAGACCGAAATATGTATAAACTAACAGGTTGAGAGGCAAAAGAGGCAAGACACAGATGGTACTGCCAAGAACAGAAGAACAAAGTGAAAAAGCATGTACATAAACACACATTTACACACACGTCTCACGTGTTACGCCTATCCAGATCGTGAAAGATGTTTTAAATTACTTGGATCAAGAAAGTTTTAAATTAATTTTGTTGGAATGTTTTTTGTTTCTTTTGTTTTAGTTCACTTCTGATTTTTCCATTGCCCTGCTCACCTGCATTTTACAGTGGGCCAAAAAAGATTTCTGGCAACAGCCACTACACCAAACGGCTTTTACATGTCAGCTATACAACACTTCGTGTCACCCATAGTTTCCATTAGCAAATTTGCCCTTTCACCCCAACAGCACCCATCTGCCATTTCCATGGCTTCAGAGGCTTTTTCTCCTCCACCAAAGTGCATATGGGGGTGGTTTCAGGGCAAATTCTTTGATAGTGCTGCTGGAGCATTAATGTAAGAAGAAGGAAAAAAGA
>VXAV01002223.1:255902-267350 GCA_013399715.1 Alectura lathami | reverse complement strand
GTGGGTCCCCTGTTTTCTTTTTTCCTTTTTTTTTTTTTTTTAAGTAGAAGGACCTTTCCCTAATCAGAAAATCCCTGATCACTTATTGCCAAATCTTTTTTAGAAGCATGAAACAAACTTCCTTATGGATCATTTTCATGATTGCCTCTTTCCCATGTACTTCACCCCACCCACATTTTTTAATGGAGCTGAAGTGAACGCAACTCTTTTAGGCTACTTCTGTTTATGCAAGACTCTGTCTAGCTCCAAGAATAATATTATCTGCTGCACCACAGATTAAGGGTTGGCATGAAGGTCCAACTGTGAAGTTGTCATCGTCAGTTGATGCCTGTTTTCTGGAGACAAAAGAAGAAGCAGAGTTTGTGTGACATCAACTTCCATAGGTTGGGATCATTTTGCTGTCCGTTTCTGCAGCTTCTCTGCACGTGCTCCCACTCTCACATTCCCTCTGCTTGCCAGTTACTCTCTCCTCCTCTTGGCTTGCTTGTCTTTCTTCCAGGCTTTCTGCAGCAGATGTTAATAGGCTTCACTAACATGTTTTGTTTGCCACATGTGTTGCTACCTGTGTCACAATGGGTGAGGTTCTTTTTTTTTTTTTTTTTCCTGGGCATCATTTTACTTCTGCCTCAGTTGGTCTCTTGATCTTTCACACATTAAAAGTTTACTACATATTTTTTTCCTTTGGGAGCTTGGTGTCCTCCATGCAGAGGACATGTCCAGTCCAGCAAACTGTGCTTTTATAAGATTGCTTCAACTGTGTTTGTGCAACCACTTTGCAGATCTTTGTTATTCATGATTTTATCTTGCCACTTGATATGCATAATAGCTTGAAGGTGTCGTTGATTAAATTTTTCCAATGCTTTGAAGTACCAGTACTAGCATTTCCATGTTTCTCAGCTCTAGAGTGAGGCAAAAATTAGTACACTATTGAAAAGTTAGGGTTTGGTCTTATGTCTAATAGTTTGCTATTTCCAGATTTATTGGACCAAATTCTCTATCTCAGTCCACCTAAATATGCAAAAACCAATTGAGGATATAAAAGCCAATTGTTCTGCTGTTTGTATTAGGGAAAAAATATATTAGGTACAGTTTAAACTTTCAAAATCAGGTAAAATTTTTGATAGATTAAATCTTATAAAGGGACAAATATCAGCAGCAGGCTACTGCCCAGCTGGGCAGTCTGAACATTTAGTGGCAAAATACCCTTCAGCTGGTATTAACCCTAACCTTCCAGGTGTGTGGAGAACTAATAAAAAAGCTTAGTGATATAAAGAGACAGACAAGATTGCTAAAAGAGCAGGATGACCTCATACTTCTTTTCTCCTCTGACACTTCAAATGTGTTTCCTTCAATGTCCCATGCAATTTCAGACCTGTAGGCAGATGAAGTTTTTTTAAAACAAGAAACCTCTTTCTGCTTGTATCACTTTTCAAGTCAACTTCAGCAACAAAACTATGCTCCAACAATATATGTTGGGTAAGGTCAGGAGCAATTCAAGAAAACTTCAGGTCCTTTGCAGCATTTTTGAGTTTAGGTCTGAGCCAAATGTGCAGCTGAATGACATGTCTCCTGTGCCCTTAATAAATAAATTGCTCACTGGCTATGTTGCTTGCAAACTGACAGCCTTTAGGCAATGCTCACTTGTGCTTTGTTTGAAAGGCAGGTTCAGCTGAGCTGGAGAAAAGGGCCCAAATCTCTATCTCAAATTACTGAAGTGGCAATGATGTTTGTTATTTTTATTTACTGAAAAATGGTATTGTAAGGCCCTTACTTGGAGTTCTTCTGTGAGTTTTTAACAAACAAGTCAGTTCATAAACCTTACAATACTTGTAATCTACAAACAGAAGCTAGACACTTAATGGGTTCTCTGCAGGCACATTATAATTACACCTGAACAATAGTCAAAAGGAAAGGGAGTGATGGTAGCACCATTAGGAAAAGAGAATCATGACTGCTATCTATGCAAGACTTAACTTGATGGGAACTCAGCTATTCCCATGGCAATTCAAAACACTGAAATTATACTGATTTAGCAGTCTGTATCCAATCATGACAACTTATGTGGCTTCTTCTTNTTTTTTTTTTTCCAGTAGATTTTACTTTTAAAGTCTAATACTGACGTAAGTGGCACTCATGTAAGTGTGACCCATTTTCTGGGAGGGATTTATTCCTGGAAAGACCAGCCCCTTGCAAAAGAAATGAATTTATGTCTTTATAATGCCTTCAGTTCACTCTCCACACATGCACATTGTTTTTAAAAAATACAGCGGATTATTGTATTATTGAATGCATCCAAATCTCTTCTAAACTGTGTACTTTATTCTAGCCTCTGCTACTTGGAAACTCACTAATTTTGCAAATTGCACTCTTTCTCTGCTTCATTCATATGGCTTTAATAGCCCCATCTACTGGCTAAGCACCGTAGAAGAGAATTTATAGCATATGCCTTTGAAGGCCTGTGTTCTGACAGGACTTCCGTGAACTTGTTATCGAAATAGTTCTGTGTTTTTCCTGAGACAAAAAAACAAAACAAAACAAGAAAACCCTACAATTAATGGACACATCTCACAATGTCCTTTATTTCTGCCAGTGTTAATCCACTCTCTTAATGATAAATATGCATGTTTGTGTTTATAGGATCTTAATTTCCAAGAACTTTTAAAACTTGCTAAAGTGAAAAGACATTAAACCATAGAGACTGGAAGAAAACATTAGATTAAATGTAAATGGCAATGCCCACTGGAAAAGGAACTAAGCAAAGATTTGCTTTCAGGTGTGTTCTATTAGCAGTGCTGAGACTGTTGTGTTCTGCAGAATTTGTCTTATTGCTACACTTCCCTAGACATCCACTTCTGTTGAAGATAAAATGCTGGGCAGGAGAGACTTCTGTGTAACACATTAACATCATTTTCATGTTTGAATGCCCTTTTATATGGAAATAGATGCCACAGATCTCCCACAAATAACGACTATTTCTTGATTATTTCCCTAATTCTTTAAATAGAACTACACCAAACTCCTTTTGAGGGAGAGCTTCTAATGCTACGTTGTAGAACATGAATGTAAAGGAGGTGCTTATTGGATAGCTAAGGAGTATGAAGGTGTCTTCTGTACACCAGTGAAACTGAAACAACGAAACCAAAACAAAGTTGGTATTGCATCTGCAGATATTCCTAAATTCTCACTATTTATCTGGTTTATACGTGTATTAATACAAATGTACATAAACAGTTGAAAAAGGTCTTACATATAAAAATGTTTTTCCTCAAAAACCGTCAGATGGCTTGGGAAGGGAAGAGGAAACCCTGAAAAAAAATTGTTGAGAGAAGATGTTTGTTAAGGGTCATTCCAGGATGCAACCATCTGATCCAAGTCACTCTCAAGAAACAAAAGTAGAGAGGGAAGAGAAAAGGGTTAATGCATGTACATTTGCTACAGTCAATAACAGAGCCCTAAACTGCATTATAATTTCTGATGCTGTCAATTGCAATAAAGATCACCTTAATTCTTTTGCAATGTGCAGCAAAGGGAGCTTTGCTGAATAAAAAGTTTACTCCAGTGGCTCAGGACAGAGAGAATAACATAGCAGCTTGAAAAAACACTAACAGAAAAATAACTTACTGCTCCCATCCTATTGAACTGTTGATTCTGCTCTAACAACCTGGAGAATTTTGGGGGACAGTGAAGCCTACAAAAGTAAGGCTACAAGTCAAAAGTAACTTCTGGTATGATGGGCTCACTGATATAACAATCTATATTTTCTTATGATTATGAAGATATTAAGCCAGTCTTTGCAAGGAAATCCCATTATTTCTCTATTAATAACGTTTAGAAAGACTTGTGAACTCAAATTGGTAAGTAAACATTATCCTTGCCTATAGATTGGTCTAAAGATACAGTGGGAATGAATATCAGGAAGAAGGAAAATATTTCTTTCAAAAAGATGAACTACAGGATTGTACCCATGGTCTTTCAAAAGCTCTTTCAAAACTCAACTGTTAAAATTTTTACAGAACCTAAATGTTTTAGGTGAGTTTTACTAAAAGTCAAAAGAGCTTGTGGTCCCCATTCTCATACTGGTTTGTGAAAATATCAGCTCCTATCCTAGTTCTATAACAAATAGCACATGACCTATAGGACTAAAAGATAGTTTCCTGCTGAAGATCATGCACAAAGAGTGCATACCACAGAGAATTCTCTGCTGATGTCAGTGCAGAAGATAGAACACAGGATTCCCTTAACTGCATTAAAACAACACAGACAATTTTAAAAGAAAACCTGGGAAATGCATTAATCATATGTTCAAGATCAGAATTTGCCTGGTAGTAGGAGTGTTCATGTAATATCTTTCTTAGTGTCCAAGAAGCTGCTCTTTATCCTTCCAAATGCATTTAACATAGTTACCCAAGTAAATCCACCCTGATGCAGCTTTACCAGCTGCTGCACTGTTTCCGTCTTGCAGAGGTGTTCTTGAATGAACACATGTCCCTTGGTCACAGGTAGTCAGTCTGCTTTACGCCTGACTGCATTTCTTGACAGGCTCTAAAATCCAAAGCCTTAAGGCACAAGTGCCATATGTGTACTGGATGGAAGCCTGATCCTTCGATGGGCAGCTCAGGTGACTATGAATCACTCACTTGTGCAATCCTGAAATAATAAAAACACTGATTTCTGTTTTAAAAACAACTATGTCAATTTACAGAGTTTTAAGATTGTCTGAAAGATTTGAAACATTTTTTTTTGTGTACCTTGGGCAGCAAATAGCTGTATAAGGCATGTAGAAAGAAACTGTTACAAACAATGAGCCTTCAACTTTGTTTTGGTATGATGGGCAGCTAACACTGACCATCTATCTGCAAAGGTCTGGACATGTCTTTTCCCAAGATTTGCTAATCCTTGCTCTCTTCTTCAGGAACTGGACTCATATCTTTTTGCATTCAGTTGAAGAACAGGTGGCTCAGATCAACCAAACCTTAATCCCAGCAGGCCTTGAACTTACTGAACGTTGTTGCTCTTCCAGTGGGCTTAGAAGTGTTATTTTTCCTGCCATTACTGTTATTAATAATGATCTTCACACACACACACACACACACACACACACACAGATGCAGTCATGTACACGCTAATAAACACAAACAGAAAACATAATAGTTTAAGATGTTACAACCAGAAATCAGTCAGAAATGCAGAAACCAGCAGTTTTTTAATGTGGTAAGGCAAAAAATTGTATTTTTACCAAACAAAGGCAGAGTTAGTGTTTTGGATAGTCTTATAAGTCTGAAACAAATGCTCTTCATTATCCATTGATTAAAGGGAAGACAATTTCCTAATCTCCATTCATTTACTGAACAGCTGGACAAATCCTGATAACTTAAAAAAAAAAAAAAATCATTACCAGATGTTTTGAAATACACCGTGCTTTGCCTGTCCTAAGGATTCAGTCTGAATGCTATGCAATATGATTGTCTGAGATAACCAATTTATACTTGGAGCAGCACAGAGCCTATGACAATACATTTCTTTTGACTACCCGTACTTAGTTACTGTTTCTAAAATCCTGAACTGCCCAGCACGGGTTTTGAGTACTGAGACCACTTACAGACACTTTTCCAAATTACAGCTCATTACATTAAACCTTCTTTTCATGAAACTCTGCTTAACTGTGCATGTGCTGATTGTTTTCTTTGTCATCTGACTTTCAGACTGGTTACTGATCTCCTTTGATATACTGTACATGACATCCTAACAAAACCAAGTCTTTAATCAAAATGATGAGGATTCAAATGTGTGCCACTGTCAGACAGCAGGGTAAGGCTAACATGCAGCAGATGTGTACTTGCAGGTCAGATGGAATGAATGGATTTAAGACATACAGTTGGTACAATCTTTAGTTTAACCCTAGATCTGATTTTAAAACCCAGGCAGAACATGTTCACAGTGAGCTGTGTTGGTTTTAACTGTCAGCTGGCAAAAGCCCCACACAAATATTTTATCCATGTGATAGGCTCCACAAGCCTTGAAAATCACAATCTAGAAAGCAACAGGAATTTTTAGCAGGCAAAGGGAGAAATGGCTCTGCAACGAATTTTTACTGTTTTGCTTTATGACAAAAATCATCTGCATTAGTAGTTCTGTGTAAATATTTTCTGTTTCATGCTACTAATCTGCAAGATGTGGAAAAGCAAGACACAGCCATGAGTGATTTCTTCTAACAAATTTCTTTAATGTTAGCACAAAGTACAGAAACTGTGTAAATGAAATCTGCAGCTGTGAATCAGAAATAACACTCCCTGGCCAGTCAAGGATCAGGGAAACAGCAAATATGTCAGAGTATGTTCCACTTTAATGTAGTTAGGACAGTGTTTGTGAATTTAAACATTCAGTTGTGCCAACTGAACTTTTCTCAAGAAAAAAATCATGAAGTGACAACTCGACAGGCATATTTTCCTCCTACATATGTGCAAAACTTTTCATCTTAAAACAGCATCAGTTTCACTGAGCTCAATGTGAGTTGCAGTGCTCTGTGGTTTCTAAGAGGTGTTCCAAACTCATTCCTGTGTGCCTGATACCGCTAGTGCTTAAGCTACAGCATGATAAATTTTCTTAAATTCGTTACAGACATCGAAGTTATAGTAGTAAAAAATATTCAGAGCACCACTATTTGTCAGGGAAGGTATTACTAGATATTGTTACTTTGCTGTAGGGAAGTAACATAGATATAATTGAGTGGATTATAAAAAGAAAGCGGTAGATTGTGGGTTTTATTTTCTGCTCTGGGAAAATAGATTTTTTTTTGCACTTTAGTGATATTTATTTAATGCTGTTGATTATGAGCTGAAGAATCCCATCCCTCCATTCCCTTTGGCAGATGCCAAGAATTTACGTATTCAAATTGTGCACTGTTTAGTTGTAAATTCACTGGAAGATCCAAAAGAAATGTTGGACAAGTGCACAAATTAATCAGGGGCTAATTCCTGAGTCCTGCTCAAGAGCACTGATCAGAATGTGTTGTTCTGGGGATACAAGGGAACCAGAAAACTATCAGGTATCTCCAGATGTTGATTCCCCTTGAACAAGAACTTCTCATACACAGCATTTCCACCAGTGTCACTCGTGTGTATGGCTGCTGGTCCCGGCTGACCAGTCAGTCCTTTGATTGTTATAGGCAGAGGGGACAGAATTCACAAAAACTCTAACAGTGCTCTAGCATGTACTAGACAATGGAATAGCTTTTGTCAGCTATGATTTTGGGGAAACGTTACAATTGGCAGCTGATTTTTTCACTGAGAGAAACTGTTACTCTTGGATAGAGGTGAATGAGTCCACCCAGTCATGAATTCATGAACATGAGTCAGAGATTGAGGTCAAAACTCTTGCCTTTATTCTCTTATTGTATACTGAAACATTCGTACAGTCATAGCTTTCCTTTTACTTGGAGACAATAGCATAATGATCCTACAGAATGGGTCCCAGTTGTTTAGTCATATAGCCTAATGGGTCTGTCAAAGCATGAAGTTTGCATGAAAAAATATCTTTCAAGAGCCCCTCAGAGATGACAGGGCCCAGTTCTGTACTCAGCTGCCCCACTCAAAATCAATAGAATGATATTAGTGAGAAGCCCGATGTGAGATCAGTGCCATTTTGCTTGTGATTCTCCGTACGTTACTGTTTGTCTGGTCCCTGGGATCTTTGGATAAAGAAAATAATTCAGTTCTTATTCTTCCCTTATTCTGTTAGAAAACGTTTTACAGGAGTTTTATATCAAAAGGGAAAACTACTGAAAATATTGCTTCACCTTTGTGATCCTAGCTTTGATCAGCACACTGAAAATATCTGAAAGTCACAATGAGAACACATTTCATTACAAGAGAGTAAAGCATAACATGAAAATGTACAGTGCTGTGGTAGCTGAGGATGTGAAATTCTTTTCTGTCGTTGTGACCACTCTGGTTGGTAATGCAACATGTACCTTACTAAATCAATATATTCACATATTGCTGACGAGTCCTGTTGTTTTTATATATGTTATCACAGAGTATAATTGCATGTCACCGGGTACTGTCTGTTTTATTCTGCTGGCACACTCTGATATGTCATACAAAATAACTTCAAGCATCTGTAGATCCTAGAAGGTAATTTATACCACCTGTATATATGCGAATGCCAGAGAACTCCCGACCTTGCTATTGCAAAATATTCTGAATCCAAATCCTGTTCTTGAGGACATCCATGTGATCATACAGTTTGCAGGGCTGATGTAGCACGGTCAGAAGTGCACTGTGGAAAATTTCTAGTTTGGGCTATGAATGTTTTCTGCAAAGAATATTATTTTAGCTGTCCCTCCTGTCGTCTTTGGTTTCTATAAATAAGTATAGACCCATGAAGTTCAGGCTGAGGGTCTCACCTAGAGATCAGACTGTCAAAGATTGATTCAAAAAAAGAAAGAATCTCTCGTTATTGATAACCATCAGCTACACACTTGCCCTATGACAAAGAATGTCCTTATAACACTCAACACTGACTTTCTGCCTTGTAATTGTATGTCTCTGTACAGCTCCACAACAGTGATACCAACTCCCTCCTCTCACATACCTTATGATTCTCCCATACAGTACCTCAAATCTTCCATCTGTGCCTTCTTGTCCTCTCTCGCTGTCCACCCACAGTATCCTGAGGTCTCTTTGCTATCCCTGATTACTAGCTGGGCAAGAGGCAGCATGTCCTGTGGGTGGTTATGAGCTGTATGTGTGTTGATTGTCCAGCTGGTAAGCCAGACAGAACAGAACTTTTGAGTTCATGTTGCAGTTTTTCCCTTAATGAGGCCAGTCATCCATCTACTCATCAGTTTTCATGTAGCTGGGTAGAATTTAATATCTTTGAGGTCACTGCTCTTCTATCAAATTTGTTTGAGATTGGCCAACAGATTCAAAGGATAGTGGGTAAGACAGAAGACACAGTTGCATAAGCTTGGGATGATCAGGTTAGAAAACAGTAATGCGTTCTGAATACTAGACTAGGCTAGTGTATCACTTAGGTGTGTACTCACTAGACTAAACCAGACAGAACAGACTACACAGATTCAGAGATCAGATAGTTTCCTAAACACTGTAAATAACACTATCCTAGGAATAGTTCCAGGGAGACCTGCCCATGTCAGCATGTTCACATTGCCTCTCCTTCCACATGCTGTATCATAGAAATAACTTGGAAATTAGGACAGTCTCTGAGGCTAATAATGCTAATGCCTAGGGAAAAGTTTTGGCATTGTGGCAATGTGCAATGGAATCTCCTTATGCTGCTGTTGGGAAACGATTTTAGAGGAAGCTATAATAAATTTGGCTGTTTCATTTAGTTCTTCGTTCCATGAGAGCTCTGGTCATACAACTGGTATGTATTTATCTTTTCAGTAGGCTGAATATATGACTAAATTTTATTTGATGTTCAAGAGCGCTTATCTACTTGCTACATGAAAGATCAACATCTTGGAATGACCTCTGTTATGCCAAAGGGAAGAGGCAAGTCCCTTTGAACAAAGTACGGTAAATTATTACTGTGAATTATTGCTGTAAATCCACTGCAGTCAATGGAGTTAACAGCGGTTACGAATCTAATCCACAGTTGTTTTTTTTTATACACATTTTTAAAACTGTATTTTGAAAAGGCTTATTAAACTTCTCTTCCGTATCAACACAAGAGCATAACATACCATACTTGATTTTTCTTTATGTAAGTCAATTCACATAAAGATTCCATCTATGATTTTCACTTATAACAAGTATTTGATGTATTGATTCATCAATGTAGGGATCACCAATTGATCTCGCAGTGTTTTTCAAACCTTTCGTTTTTCAATTTCTGATACTCAGGCTTAAAAATATTATTCGTTCTACATGCGTGTGTATATATATATATTTATACTTGCATACATATGTATTCATTTGTACATATACTTTGACTGGATACATGTACAGAACAGTTAACAGTAAGATCAAGCCTTTTTTTCCAATTTGAGGATGACATCTCCTATGTCCTAGACGTAAAAAGCCTGAAGTTCTTTGATACAAAATTTCTAATGCCTTTGCAATCTGAATATCTGTATAATATACAGCTTTTCATTAAAAAATCACTATCTTTACCTCAAAAATAGCTCTTACCAAGGATCCTCTTCCGTATTTCAGAGCTGGACCTTTAGTGTTTTCTTGAATGACCAAGAAAAAACTCACAATGAACTTGAAAAACATTTTACAAACACCAGTGGAACTTCTTTTACAGCAGTTTCCAGAGAGAAGTTAAGCCATGCTTGTAAATCACCATGATATTTTTAAGGTGCAGGAAAGTGTGCTTCTGTTTAGTGCAACTAAGAAGAGGAGGTGATATTGCTACTGGGTTCCAGTGCAGGACCAGATTCACTGGGCCATTAATTTTTCTTTGCATCACTTCATGAGCACAAAGCAGACTTAACGCTACATTTAGCTGGCAGTGCAGTGGCTCGCAGGGTGTTAGGGAATCCAGGTGGTGCAGCTCTGGTGAAATGGCTTGTGTAGTGTCTTCCTCCTGGTCTCAGTGCAGAAGACTGTGAGTAATAGAGGGTGGGCAAAAGCAGGGGCAGATGAAGTTTCCAGTGTAATTATTTTCTTAAACTCACAGCCTCCAAAATTCTGTGGTTAGGAAAGAATTTCAGCTTTCATTTAAAAATTAAGTCTCAGAAGCCATAAGGTAAATCAAAAGAAAATACAGATAGATATTAATCTTGTGATGTTCAATCCAATTTTGTGTTTTGGGGAACTCTATTCTGGTTTTTGAACACCTGGGTTTGGCAAGGCTACTATCATGCCTGGCATAACACATTCAAAGATTTTTCGTACTATCACTATTTCCCTCCCAGCCCTTTTCAGGCAAATGAACTGATCTGGACACAGTAGTTCAATGCATTTCTTTTTGCATTGAAGGTGGCTAATAACTCACTGAAGACAAATAACTTACTGAAGGCAGAAAGAAAATCTCTAAAAGCCCAAGCAGGTAGCTGAATGAAGTGCTCTTCACAGACCGAATGATCCAAACTACAGTAAGACAAAATATTTAAAATTGATTCCTCCACTTCACCTGCCCAAGTCCAAGTTTAGAATTTAGTGTTTCAACAGACATGACGGTGGCATAACTGCTATTCTAGGGACTATCAGTTCTACTCTGCTGAGTGCCTTGACAACATTAGGATTATTTACATTAGGAAGGTTTTATATGTTAGTATAAACAGTATAGGAAAGAACTTGCAGTTCAGGATTTTGTACTGGTAGTCAGAAAATGAGAGTACAAATTTGAGTGTATACATTTAGTTAGATTAGTTAGGCTCTGAAGTTCCTATATTCCCAGACCCATTAGGACTGAATCCTAAAATGTTAAGTGCTCTGGCAATCAGCAGTTTAACTGAAGCAGACCATGCATTTGCAG
>VXAV01002223.1:207914-230103 GCA_013399715.1 Alectura lathami | reverse complement strand
ACCCGGCCGGGCGCCTCGGGGAGCGGGCTCCGGGCGGAGCCGGCGGCGGCGGGAGGATGTCGGTGGCGGGGCTCAAGAAGCAGTTTCACAAAGCCAGCCAGGTAAGGGGCGGCTGCGGGGCTGCGGCGGTGGCGGAGCCCCGGAGAGGGCTGGGTTTGCCCGGCTGCGGAGGAGCGTCTGAATCCCTCGGGGTTTTCTGTCCGGGGGGTGGCATCGCCCTCTGTCCCCCCGGGGACGTGTCCTTCGGGGGTGGGGTGGTAGCATCACCTCTGCTCCTGCCCTTGCAGAGTGCCCCCGAGCCGCCCGAGGTGAGCCGTGCAGGGCAGGGTGGCCTGTTTCCTCCCTTCTCTTGGGGGTTCACTTTCTTTCAGTTATCGATCTTTGTTATTGATGTTTATTTCGTCTGGTTCTGGGCTTGTGGCCTCAGTGGGCCACGGAGCGGTGCCAGCTTTCCCCCCGGAGTTCGCTGTTGTCCTCTCCCACCAACTACTGGCTTGTTTCCCTACCTGGCACACCGTGCGTTTGTCCTGTAGGAGGTACCCTACGTTTCTAGAGTTTTCCCTCCTTTTCTAGATGCTGTACTCCATCTTCTCCTGGCTGAACCTTCATCTTCTCCAAACCCCCTTCTCTGCTGTTCTGTTCCCTCTCGTGCAGTTGTCTCTCTTTCACTCTTTGGCTGCCCTTCCTGCGGGGCAGGTTCTGGCACAGCCCTGCATTGCTGTGGTGACTTCCAGAAGTGGCAGCAGCGGGGTTCCCCTAGGAGGTGTTCCCGGGTTCCCGGGAGAGCTGTCCTTCTGTCAGCTCTCATTAGTGACAATGGCAATACTGAAATTAGTTCTGTAACCTGCTCAGCCACGTTGACAGCTGCTCCTCTTGGAGCAGGGGAAAATACAAAATAAAGCTGCCTACTGTCATCTTTGCAGGTCCTCCTTCAGGTAGTTGGGTTCTCCACAGCCCAAATGCAGAATGCACGCTTTGGTTGGATATTGATATGCTAAATAATTTAATCTGTTGTTTATTTTAAGTAGTGTTGTTTCTTTTATGTTATGTATCGATCTTGATGAATGTCATGTAGCTAGATCAACTGCCATTGTCTCTTTGCAAAAATGTGGGACTTCCTGGGTAAACAAACCCAAGAGCAATTTGTGAAAGGTTTTGGTTTGTTTTGCACCTCCCATACTAGTGAGTGATGCAGCCTTTGCTGTGGTGAGTTTGTAACTCAAGAAGCAGAAGGTATTTAAGAGCCACAGTTGAAGAGGGAACCACAACAAATGCCTTCAGTCTGACAGTTGCCAACAGTGTGTTGCAGGTTGCATAATCCAGCCACGTAAACAGTTAAAATAAATGCATAAATAGATAAGTAAAAGAGGGGAAGCTGGTGAAAGTGGCAGCAGTGGCAAAATGGAACAGAAGAATATACTGAGGTCGCGTATATATTTCCTGAAGTGCTGTGGTATGTCTTCCAGTATTCAGTACAGTAAGAGACTGGGATGCATAACTCAGATAATGTTCTTCTTAGGTCAAATCTGAAGTTTCCATTAATTGTCAAATTAAGGACTGAGCATGGAATTTAAACAAAGTGGATTGGAATAGCCTGTTCTTAGGGAAGGAAATGTTCCTTACTAGGAAATGGTCATGCAGGAAGAAAAGCAGATATTGGAACTGGATTTTTTTTGTTGCTTGAGGAAGCAGAAGACACTTCTTAAGAGTTCATTCTGGAAGAATTCAGATAAGACATTGGGCAAAATAGTGTAAAAACGTATAAAGGTACATAGAAAAGAGTTGTGGAAAGTAGTGGTAAATAGGGCAATAGGGGCATGCCCATCTTTTAGCTAAATTCTTTTGCATGATGCTAAAACAAGCGAACAAGGAGCGTGAAAGAGATCTCAGCAGGATGTTTTTTAGATCTCTAAAGTACTGTTGGATCACTGAAGGAGATGTACACCTTTGTGTATTGAATGGATGAGGGGTGCTAAGGGTAACTGTTAACAGCAGACACAGGCATTGCTTGGGGAAAGAATGAAATTAATTCCTTGCTTTAGTGTTCCCAAAGGAGAATGGGGGCAGATGACAAAAACTGGCAAATTTCCCAGAGGATGCTGAGGAATACTGAAGGGAATGAGAACTGTGCCAGGACATGTGATTGAAGAACGAGAATATTTGAAGGTTGGCAGAACCTAGAGACAAAAAAACCTGACGGATGAAGCAAGTGGGTTAAGGCAGTCTGTATTTAACAAATCAATTCAGAAATGTGAATAAATATCAAAGAAGTGTCAGGATCCTTATATTTTCAAAAGATGGTATTTCCATGCTATAGCAGACTATTGTTCAGCTGAAATAACCTACTGTTCCAACTGAAATATGGACTGATGTAGATATATAGCTATAGGCCACACAGAGTTGTACAATAAATCCATGTATTATTTAATCCATATTGTTTCACTTAGCCCTCATAACAGCCACTTAACTGTTGCATAACTGCTTTTTTTCAGAAGAAATGCATTTTCGTGAAAGCCGGAAACTTCTGTGTATCTTGCTGTAGACTATGGAGTAAAAAAGGAAAAAATACTTGTGATTTTATGCGTACAGTTGAGGTTTATTCATTTATTCCTCCTGAGATGTTTGCCTGATGCATGCCATCTTGGTTTATCTAAGGCTACAGTTGAGTAAATACGCGTTTACTTTAAGAAAAGGTCACCAGTTAACTTTTTGTGGCTTCTAAAGCCCTCGCCGAAACTCAGACATGACATGCTGTTACATCCTTGATGTTGGAAAAAGTCACCGAGTCACCCTGTCTCTGTGTTTGCAGTCCATGTGTTTACAACAGGAGCTCTTCATGGTTTTCTCCTGGAATCTTTTACCCAGCTGTACTTTTTTTCCCCACTGAATACAGTGTGTGTGTAGGTTTTTACCTGTTTGGTAGCAAGATTTGTAAAGCAGCTCTGAGTTATGGGCGTCTGTTGGAATTACTGCAGTGAATTCTGTACTCCAGAGGGATGCTGTAGCTATCTTTTCCGTGTATCCCAGTACCTAAAGGGGCAATTCGACTCCAGCATCTGTATGCTAATGATTGCTACATCAGGGGACACAGAACTGATGGCCCCAAAGCAAGGCTGTATGTCTGTGGTGCAGTAGATGATAGCTTTCAGGTATGCTAGAAATGCCTTTACTATGCTTGTTATTTAGGCTGTACGTTTGAATTGAAGCATTCAAGTGGCTACACCTCTCACTGGTGTGCAGATGAGGGCTGGCTGCTTCTCGGAGCTGATAGCTCATGTGCGGTCGCATGGAATTCGTCTGTTTTCATTTCTGGGTGTATTTTCAAATAGCTTTTGTTAAAATAACCTCTAGGGAGTTCTGTTATTGATGGAAAATTTCTCTCCTGTCACTTTCAGGCTCTGACATATCTGTTTTCCTGTTTTCGATTTGCAGCCTTTTGATGTAGGTGGGTGGATCTCCGCCTGCTGTTCCTGTAGGCCCTGTTCTCACAGCGCTGCGCGTGGCATAACCCAGGTGGTGGGAGGGCTTCTGATGCTCACCAGGAGTATTTTTAGGGTGGTTTTCTGTTTAGAAAAGCAGTAAGTACCGAGAGTGCATAGGCCAGTCTTAATAGTCAGCAGATGCTGTTGTAAGTTCTGCGTGCTCTGAAAGCACAGCCAGGCTGGCACCTCTGCGTGCCGATGCGTGATCTTTTCAGAGCAGAAGGGTGGTGAGCTGGGAACCTTCCTCCACTAGGGTGTTTTGAAACCTCAGCCATGCTGCTGGTGTAGGAAATCTGCTGGTGGCCTTGGATTCATGTGCTTTGTCTTTTTTTTTTTAAGAAGTAGTTGCGGTACGTCTGTGTATAGCAGCACTACCAGTATCAGCAGCTTATTCCTAGTGAATTTCTTAGGCTTAGCTTCTCAGAGGCAGTAGAAATTTGTACTTTTTTGGCTTCTGAAAGTGATTTATCTTAAATGCTCTTGTATATCCTGAATAGCATTTGTCTTTTCAAGTAGTGCATCTGTCATCTGTTTGTAGCAATGTTTTTGAAGGCCTTTTTCTATTGTGTGTGGTTTTTTTTTTTTTTTTTTCCCTGCTTTTGGCTCTCACCAGCAGTTACAAGGACGCTTGTTCTTCTCTCCCAGATTTCTGCATTGATTTATGTGGCACTTTGATCCAATCTGCTGGACTGAAAATCAGATCAGAATCAAGACCTTATTACCCAGGCAGAATAAATGTTGCTGTTTGGGTTTTGTTTTGTTTTCCTGACAAAATAAAGTTGTTTTATTTTTTAAAAAGGGGTTTGTGTTTTCCTGTTTTTCCTTGCTATAGGGTTGTAGTTGAAGGATAACTAGCACAGGCATAACACTTAAGCCCTTTTTAAAGTCTATGTTGACTTTGGGTTAATACACAAAAGCTTTTGTTTACACAAGTGTTTGCAAACAAAATTTAAGTACTTTGGTAAACTGAGGAAGATACAAACTTCTTCAAAGAAAACCTGAACTTGCCGTTGAGACACAAAAAAAAACTCTTCAGCGGCTAGTTCGTGCAGATGTGTGTCTGTCCTAGGACTAGAAGCTGTTATCATCCAGTCTGTGAGAGATGCTGGTCCTTCACATCCAGCCTGAACCGGGCATGGTGAAGTGAGACCTTAGCAGAGAGACCTTCTGCCCTGTTACTAGTTTTCATCATGTAATTTGGGGTACTCTTTTGCAGAACTGTTAGAGTTATAGGAGAAGGACTTAAAGGTTTACATGGCCATCTTCTGGTGGTGCAGCCAACCATGTTGAAACTGCAGTTTGTTTCCCAGGACCAGAGTAAGGGGCTAAGAGGTAGGAAATATGAAGAGAGTTGTTTGTGACATGAAGCTGGTTTCCCCTATTGAAAATGTGTGGTAGAGTTGGGAGGAGGGGGGAAATGGCTCTCAGAATTTAGGTTTATAATTATATTTACAGTTATATTTGTAACTTGCTAAGCAGCCTACCAGTAAGGCATAACTGTAGGAAAAACAAATGTTGAGGGTTTCAGTACCCAGCCAGCGTACAAGATAGCAAATACAACATTTGTATGCCTCTGCAACCTTTAGCAGTGCAGCTCTCAAATCTTGCAGTAGATGGATCTTCTGGGCTGCAAGCTGGGAATCTGGCAGTGATGCAGCTGCAGTTTGGAAGGAGGTTACTTATATTTTACACATAAAATATTTATGTATAAAAATCTAAATAGCATTGCAATAGAAAATAGTACAGCATGATGGAATGGAAGCTGAACTTTCTCCTTGAACACATCTCCTTTTATAGATTCTTGGCTTTGTTGAAGGGTTTTACACAGGCATCCTGAGAGCTGGAGCTCATGCTGCTGCCTGAGTCATTGCGGCACATGCTGGGTAATATATTGCAGTGCAGTCTCTTGACAATCCTGCAGTGCTACAAAACAAATAGACAAGTGAGGCACAGCAATAGCCTCGCATTAAGGTTTTCTTTAGTATTATTTGCTAAGTGTTACTTCAAGTTGCTGAAGTATCCTGAGCAGATACATTCCTACCATGAAGCTGCACAGAATTCAGGACAGCCTCTGTGATGTGCATACAGGAGGACAAATTCTGCTTAGTTATGCTGGTCAAAGTCTGGGATGGCTCAGTGCAGTGTTTCTTGCACAGGCAAATGGAGCATCGCTGTGTACCTGACAGCAGAATCTGGCTGATAAAACCTCAGTCCAAACCTGCTTCCTATTAGTGTAAGAAAGTTGTGTATGTTCAGTGACACAACATTGCTGCGGTTCCAGAGCAAAATATTGCTGAAGAACAGAAGTGGTTTTAGTATCACATTTTGTCTGTTGTGCCACCCAAGCACCAGCCCTTTCTATAAACACGCGTGTAACTGAAGTTTCAAAGTACGTCCCATTCTGAATATCTTCTGCAAAAACCCTGTAAAACCCAAGCCTCGGCTTATAACGAGATTGTTAGGACCAAACTGCTTCTATTTATGTCAGAGCCACTTTCACCCTGGTATATTGTGCTAGTCTAATTCCATACTGTGCTGCGTTCTTATTGTTAGGCTCTTTCCTGTTCAGGGAGAGGAAGCTGCTGCTGGAGTTTTATGACTAGTTGAGAGCTGAAGATGAAGGTTTTAACAGTGCTTTGAACAAATCCAGTTAGAAAAGGACTAATCAAATGCTGGATTACAGCTTGAATTCTGTTTTGTAGAGCTCTAGTGTCCTGTCACTGTACATGTTTCTATTATTAAAGTTATTAAGTTATACGTATTGATGGGAGAATATACCCGTTAATTTCCTACAACATCTCAGATATCAGCAGCTGTGTATGTGAAACACAAAAATAGCTTGGCCTTGCATGCTTTCTCTTCGAAGAACAATGCCAAACCTCTAATGAGTATTGGGTCTGTTGCTGCACTACGCTAATTAAATTACGGTTTTGGTATTGTACAGGTGTTTAATGAACTGCGACGGCTGCAGTGACATTAGCCTGGTTAGGAACTGCTCTTGATTATGGGAATTGAGGACTCCAAGGAAATTAAGAGTTTTTAAAATTCAAGATTGTCAGAGTTTCTGGCCTTGTGCATTCGACTTACAGGTTTAAGGTGCATAAGTGGGGAAAATCTTTTTTTTTCTTAAAGAAGAAAAAGAGGAAAGAAAGAAGTGTGATAGTAAAGCCAGTCTTTACCTCCTTATTCCCTATGGAGTGCTTTGCAAGGGCAGGTAGATCTCATTTTTCTCATTTTTTTTTTTTTTTTTTAACCAGGCGCACATAAATAAGGTACTTGGAGGTGACATGACTTCAGGGTTAAGGAGGAGGTCAGTGACAGCACCAGAACTAGATTATATGGATTATCTGTTTCCAGACTACAGATGCAATGTCCAGTCATCAGAAAAGGTGTAACTCCAGTGACTCAGAAAGTTCAGCTGAGCTTGGCATTTTCACCTAACATTACTGGTTTTAATGTCCCTCTGGGACTGGCAAGCAATGGTTTATAAATTAAGATTTTCAGATAACGATATCACCAGCAGAGAACAAGTGGAAAAAAATACCAGTTAGTGCAGCAAGCGTGTGATCGGAGGTGGGAAACCCATTGTTTTGATTCCGAATTGTGAACTTTCCTTCACGGTCCTATTGTGACAGCTGGAAAGTGAAATCTGGTGCCTGTGCTGCCTCCAAGGCCAGAGAATCCACCAGCATGGGAACACTTTCTCTTTCCCGCAGGGAATGTGGCATCTGTCTGCTTGGCTTCTGGGCCACAGTAGCTGTGTGCGTGGCAAGGGAACAAAACCCATGAAAGTAAATTATTAATCAAAGCCTCTGACTTTTCATCATCCAGAACCAGCAGTTCCAGTTGGCTATCTAAAAATTATTTCCAAAGAAAATAATGATAACGTTTCTTAAGACGGTAGACTGAATTCTGCTGGTGGTGTAAGCTGCTTGGATGTCTGCCTGCAGGCACTGGGACATGGCAAGTGCTGCTTACCTTTAAGACTAGCTGCTTGTCATTTTGTGGCTTTAACATCTGAACACTCCCAACTTGTTTTTCCCCTGTAAATTTTCCTTTGTGAATTGTAATAACCTTTAAATTCCTTGATGTTGGATTTTTTTTTTTTTTTTTCCCTTTGGGGGAGGGAGCAAACTAAACCACTTCCCTGATCTGTCCTACAGCTCCCCACATGCTCGAAGACCATTTGCATTATTTCTCAGTGGAAGAAATTATTTCCTTCTCCCTTCTCTTGTTTAATCTAAGTTTTTGCTACTGTCTGTCAAAGTATTTTCATTTAGTGGAAGGATGATTTCTGTAGCAAAGAGTGGAAAGGAAGCACACAAAAACAGTTACTTGCAGAAGTAGCTTCATAGTTGAGGAAATATGTTGCAAGAGAGACTTCAAGTTAAATCTCGATATCTTTGCTAGGTGCTTTCTCTAATCAGAAGTTATGCTCTGTGGGTTTTTCCTCAAGCTGTACACTTGGCTTGTGGATTGTTGATACCAGAGCATGGTGGATGGCTGCCTGCGGGTGTGTGCAGTAGGTGGGTAAGGTGCAGGAGGTGCTCCCATCCGCTGTACACCTGTAACAGGCGAGATGAAGCTGAATTTGGCCCCTAATATTGGTGTCAGGAACTTCTCTGCCTGATTTTGCTGCGTGCTGTTCCCATTTGAGCTTAAATGCAAGATCATTAGGCTTCAGCAGCTTCTATAGATGTGACTTGTTAGTGCAGAAGGATATTTTTCTTGTTTCCAGGATCTTTCCAGAGTTGGAACAAGGAACATTCATTTTTCAGGGTGCTTTTGCTGTTAACGTAATATCAGTAAAACCTTGAAATGCCTTGGAATTTAGAAACCCCTAAAGCTTACAGTTGTGAACTGACTTACCTCTCACTGCCTCTGAAGCTTCAAGCCCCAGTTTTCCTGTGGGTGAATGGAAATTGATGACAGCACTTCCATTATTTTCTACAACTATGTTGTATGTGTAACCTGTATTTCATCCCTTTAAGCTTTGGATAGAAAAACTCCCAGTGGATATCTTCTGCCCCAAATATATTTGCAAGACGTTACTTAGAAGGTAAACAGTTTGCCCTTCAGTCTCCAGAGGAATATTTCTGAGCAAACACTGCTCTCAGAAGAGCTGAAATTCGCGGTGTGGAATGACACTCGCCCTGAGCAGTGCTGCTGAGTGGCTGACTTTCTGCCAAAGGTCTGCATGCTTTCTTTATCAGAAATATTCATTGCTTCTTGTGTTGCTTTCTGACATTGACTTGGTGGAAACAGTCTTTCAAGCCTCTACATCAGTTATTGTCATACTGCTGAGTTCTAGTCAGATTAGTGTGGGGTTGCAGAAAATAAGCCTTTCTGAGTGGGACTGCAGCCTGCTGCAGAGAAGAAAGAGCAAGCTCAGAGTGAGCAGCCTTGTGCTAAGGAGGGCTTGCATAACAGATTTGTGACTTTGTGCTTAGCACCTCTTTGTCTATCAGCATACTTGGGAAGCAGCCAGAAGACCAGTACAGATCTCTTATCTGATGAACAAAAACTTTGTTGATACAAGGGGAAAAGATGCACGTAAACATAGTTGCTCTTGCACAAAACTAGTCATTCTTCTGGTAATTGCTTTTTTTTGGATTACATTGAAATTGCATTTGTTAAGAAAATGAGGAAATGATTTTGCAAAAAATGAAGTTCTGTGAACTTGTCATGCCAAGTTTTGTCGTGTTTTGTGATCCTTTATTCAAACTCCAGCCTGATGCCAGCCAAGGCATTAATTTACTCACACCATTCTACATGGCGAATCTTGAAGGGGTTGGAAAATAGCAAATCTCACTTTCCTTTATACTTAGTTCAAGCAGAAATTTAAAATTTTGGAAAACTGCCTGTAATTCTGCACACTAAGTAATTTAAAGTTGTATTATTAATAATTAGCATGTTTCACTATGTATATACTTAATTATCGTATAATTTTGATCAATATTGAAAGGGCCCCATCTACTGCTTAGCTTGATAAGAAGAAAACAAGAATTGTGACAGCTTTGTTGGAAGTGAGTTTTTAATTAATAGAGGTTTGCCCTTCAGTGATCTCTCAAGCTGTGGTTAGAGGTTCTTGTTTCCTGGGACTTAGCAAGTTTTGTTTCTGAGGGATTTACTGCCTATTTGTGGGGATTTCTTGCTACAAACCCATGTGCCAGTATAGAGGAGGACAGTGCCTTCTCACCTCATTTGCAGCACTGCTTTGGAGCTAGTTGGGGATTTCTATAAAGGTCTGTGTTGTTCTCTGTAGATTTTTCCTTTTTTTCCAGCTTTCCATGTTTTCTGTTTAAAGTTGGAATTTGATGAAGTTTGATAACAATGGAATACAGATAATTCTGTGTATAAGGGAAGTTCTTTTGTGTCCCATGAATGAAATCCATAGTGCATTTCTGCAGGGTTGCTCTTGCCACTGGTGATAATTGTGCCTCGTGGAAGTTCAGGACAGAGCATATCTTCCTCAGAAGCATGGACTGAGAAACCCCATTGTCCCCAAATGCATTTTAGTTTGTGGTATTGCGTGTGTATTGCTGCTGCCTGAAACCACTAGTGTGTTTTGAAATCGAGTTATGAAAATGAGGCAAAAATGTACCATGACTTCATCTCTAGACCTGTCACAGAGATGAAAATAATGTTTTTTTTTTTTTTTTTTTTTTTGAAGAACTGTGAGACTTGTAGCTTTTCATTTTCTATTAAGTGAAAGAAAGGACCATGGATTACTAAGAACTTGCAGTTACACAAGAGTGTTTGAGACTTGCTTGTTCCACTTAGGTTCTGCAACTCATGAGCACGGGTTGCATCAGCAGAATGAACAAGATACCTGAAGTCCTTTCCTTTTTCGCTGGAGTGTTGCCACTAATGGTATTGCATGAAGTCAAAAACGCTGTAAAGCTGCTGGGAGCATATTTTTGAATTGTTCAAAATATTTGAGTGGTGAGACTGTAACCCCATTAAACACTCACTGGTCTTTGTAGTGGACCCAGGGCCAGGAAGCACATTACTTCACAGTGCCCTAATGCTGAACATGAACTTAAAGGCCTGTGAAAACCATTGACTGAAATGGCTGTAAAAAACAAGCAAACAAAAGCCTTTCAAGCAGAGGAGACAAAAATCTTGCTGTTGTTAAGAGGAGTATGCAGCCCCTGTACAGCAGGAACAGGTAGGGAGTGACAGGGACCGACTGCACGGCGGAATAACATATACTAAATTCACAATATACTAAAACCAGTGTGAACTGCAGGGCTGGCTGCTCAGAAAGTAGGAATGCTGCCACTTAAATCAAAATAACGTGCAGTAAAAAGCAAGGCTGGGTGATGGAATTATCCGTCTGTTTTATAGTGACTGAACAAAGTCCACGGGGTTAGCGTCAGTGCTAAAATGTAAGCAGTAGTTTAACAACATTGAAGGACAAATGTTAAAGTTGATTGCATGGGCTTGGAATTTGAGAAGAACTGCATCTGCCTGATGGAGAGTAAAGTAGCTTCTGGAAGAGCAATGAATAGATCTGATTTGTCACTTTTCATGCACACAAGGTATACTTGCTGGTAAGTGTTATGCTGAAGCAGTGATGAGCAATAGCATGTTAATGTGAAGAGAAGTTAATTCCAAACCGGAATGAAAAAAAAATTATGACTTTGACCATGGATGTGTCTGGCTATATACAACTTCTGTTGACAGTCTCAGTGCTCTGCCTTCTCTCTACAGCCCACTAGGGAGCTCAGCAGTGGATGATCTTGACCACATTATTTACTGATAATGGCTTCACTAAAACTGTCACCTTAAATGATGGCAGTGCCAAGGAAACTTTTTCTTTATCTAAATACATGGTTGTGTAGTAACTTCTAAAAGTAAAAATGGCACTCTAGCTATTTGCAGTGTGTCTCTCAGCATATCAGCTCTCGATTTCAGACAAATTTAAGAATACTTTCCCAAATATTTGGAGCTTAGAAGTAAATCGCTGCTATAAGTGCCCACATCTTGTCTGCATTATTTCTGCTATGATTGATCTGAGCAAAAGAACTGTGTTGGTGCTAGAAATGTTTGCCAGTTAATTTCTAAGTCTCAAATTTACTGTGTGTGGTGTCGACTATATAATGAGGTTGCTCTGAATTCAATTAAGGTGATGTAAGTGTATTCTGACTTCACAAAAGCAGAATTAGGTCAGCCCCAAACTGAGTAAAAGCTCCTGACTTTTTCCTAGCCCTTACTTGGGCAGGGCTCTCTGACACCAGCTGTGAATAAGTGATTTTTTTTTGGTCTCACATGTGGTCATTGAGGGTGTGCTTTAAGGCATGAACTCAGGAAGAGGTGGTAGGTGCTCTGTGTCTTGATAATGAGGCCCAATATTCTGAGCCTTGGAAAAAAAAAAAATATTTTTTTTAAATTTAAATGACTTTTCAATAAAATTGTCTAATAAGCCATCTTTTGTCATGGAAAATGCAGCAGGACAACTGGATATTCATGAATTTTGTAGTGTAGTCAGTTGTTTTCAGGAATAAAAAGTGATTTAAATGATTTAAGGATTTAAGTTGCCCATTCTGCCCATGCAAGCTGTGATCTATGTATTGATTGATCTCTCATATGAAAAACTAGGTTGTTTTTTTGTTTGTTTGTTTCAAATGAAGTAAAAAACATAACACTAGCATGTTGCTTTGAAAGAACAATGTTGCAATGGGCTGTTCCTTCACAGCTCTAATGAGGTCAGACTGGATGGCGGACCCACTAGAGGGTGTTACACTGGGCTTTGGTTCCCTGAAGCCTTGCAGCATTTGCTCAGCTTTAAGCACTGGCTGGCTCCGGGCTGTTTGGGTGCTGAAAGCTGGCTAGGCCCCTCCTGAGTTCAGGCTGTGCTATCAGCACAGCGTTTCATGCTAGATTTCAGGAGAGCCAGTGGGAGCCATTTTACGTGAACGAGCTGGAGTAGTGTAGCCTGAGAAAAGAATGAAGGATCCGTTTTCTGGGGTTAATTCCAGGGCATTGTGCTGGAACTGGCCAGACAGTGTTCTGGGTACGTGAAGTGCAATAAACTCCTTTAAGGAGCTATGAATCAGAGCACTGCACTCTTCCAGAATATGACTGACAGCATGCCAGCGTGTTCTAGAATAAGGCACAGCACAGATTTTCACTAGACTAATTGCTAGATGCCATGTGATAGGGACAGAAATGCAGAGGTATTGCATCAGCGAGGTAATGCAAAGCTTATTTTATTTGGGACAGAGAGGTGATTAAGGAATCAGGCTGCTAAGTGGATACAGGTCAATTGCTTTTTGTGCAGGTCTGTGTTTCCACTGCGTGGCCACACCCTGTGTTTGTGGGAGCAGCTCCAAGGCCGGGCTCCATCAGGTGAGGGTGCAGCTCCATGGCAGCTTATGACAGCCCAAATCTGGGCCACGGTCTCCTCGCTGTACCAGGGCAAGGCCCTGCCTGCTTCCTCGGCCTGGCCTGGGGTGCTGCTGTGCTGGAGGCAGCTCTCCTTCCCCCGAACAGCCCAGCTCGGCAGGATGTTGCCTTCAGGTGAACTCCCCGCAAGGCTCATTGTGGCCGCACGGCAGTGAGTGCCAGGGTGAGGGGGGTCCCTGGGGAAGGGAAGGAACTAGAGAAGGGAAAGCAGCTGTGGAAAAACACCTGCAAGAGTATTTGAATGTTTTGCTCATATTCAGAGTAGAATAAGCTTAGTTCAACTGTGAGGAGTATCAGGGGAAGGAGTTCTGCTCAATTAGGGTAAGGGCTAGCATGGCAAATGAAGTAGAACAGAGTTAGGAAGTTAGGGTGAGGTTGTAAAGGGACTTTGTGGTAGCAAGAGGCAATCTGACCACAGAAAAATAAGCGTGGTGTAACTTTTCATGTTCTTTCAATACTCTTTGGGTAGAACAATGTCATAAGGGACCACTTTGACAATTCCTTGTTAGCATCTGTAAAAGCAATCTTTACATTTAGTCATGGGAGACATCTAATGTAGAGACATCTTAGATCAGGCAGGAGCTGGAGTAATTGCAAGGATAACATGAAGGGGCCTTATATTACTTGGAAAGGAAGCATGCAGTGGAGTTATTTAAATCTCCAGTTTTAGGAGTTTTATTTTATTGTATAATCACCATTTCTCATCTTCTCAGTGGGCACGTAGGAGTATGTCAGAAGGAAGCCACACCTTAGCTAGGAGCACAGAGAATATCTTTAGAAAGAGGGATTGTTTCAAGGCCAAATCAGGATTGTACTGTTGCCAAGCGAATTTTTGGAGGGAGAAAGAAGTGTTAATGTGCTAACACCCAGAGGAACTTGCTCCGCAGCTAGCTTGTCATTCACAGCTCTAGCTGCTCTGCATGGAGAGGAATAGGGGCAAAATACTGCCTGGTTGTTCAGTGTGAAACAAGGCACCTAAACGGAGCCCGAAGCGGTGCTGCTTCATACCCACCGCTGCGTCCTGCTGCTTGTCCCGTGTCACCCCGCAGGAGGGCTGCCTCTGTGCTGTCCCCACCACAATGCACGTCGTGCGGCCTCGGTGTGTTTTGGCTGGATAAGTTTGTGCCAAACAGATCATGGTGTGGAATCAAAAGCAACAAATTTTACTTTTCGAATGAACTCTTTATTTTTTTTTTTCCCTTTATTTATTTATTTACTAATAGAGGTTTGGAACTGGTCAAGGAATCACATAAGATTCAAAAAGGGGGGAAGGATATTAGCTAAGGATTTTTTGATGGCCCCTTGATGCCTTCATACTTGCTTCTTTTGGATATCCTCAGCTCCAACAGCAGCAAGATTTTAAGGAGATTAAGGAACAATGTTTTAGATTTGCAGAGTGAAATACTAAAGTAAAAGTATGTTTCTGTCTGGGTGGAACATTATAATCTCATGTATTTCATTGTTCTTGTCCACATCAAATCTCGGATAAATGAATCTGAATTTTTGTCAGAGAATTCAGTGTAATCTCATGAAAAGCATTTGTATCTTCTCTTTTTAAAAGTTGGCAGAATTGAGTCTAACACTTTATCACCGCATAGTCTTCAGTCAACATTAAGATGGAGTAGTGTGTCTACACCTAAAATTTTAGATGGATTGGTTTATGTAATACATTTGAATTCTTACAAAGCCGTGTTCATTTTGAGACGTGTACAATGATCATTTTCAATATACTAATTTATAAATGCATGTGCTGGCAACAGTGTTGAGTTCTTTGGGAAACACAGTGGAGATTTGTCAGGGAAGTGTTCAAGGTTTTGGAAGACAAAGTAGTTTTTGTTATACAATGCATGTGCTAAAGAATAGCTTTAGCAGACAAGTTTGACTAAAACGCCCAGTAATGCCGTGCCGTGTCAGTGCCTGGTGCGAAGTGACTCACTCTATAGAACTGTGAAATCGCATTATAGAGTCCGGAGTCCTGCACCGTATTCATATATGGACAAGAATTTCCTTTGTCCACAATATTACGCTTTTCTTCTCTATCTGCATGCGTTTAGTTTCAGCTGGCAGGCACCATGCTGAGTACTGGTGCAAACACAATCTCATGCGCATGATCCGCTTGGCATCGTTTTCCTGTTTGCTGTAGGTTCAGTGCTTTACTGTCCTTTTTCATTTTAGTGACTGAGGGTGAGGTGTCGTTGTCACCCTGGAACAGCTATTTTGTTATATGTAAAAAAAATCGGCTTCAGAGCAGCGTTGCTTTGGGCTTGCTTAGTGCTATTTCTCATGTTCTGTCCGAACAGCTGTACCGAATGGGAACGGTTGTTTGATGCTGCTTTGAAGGACTGTAGCGAGAAGTCACCTAAAGGCCGCGTGCAACCTTTCTATGCAGAGCTCTGGGACAAGCATGGAGAAAGCACATGTGGTTGTTCCTGCAGCTGTGTACTTTGTACGATGGCACCGAGGTGAAGGATTTACTAAGAAGCAGGATATTGCTCTCGAAAAGGAGGTTGTGTTTTGGTACATTTAAGTTGTGCTTGGTGACAGGAAGGAATAGGAGACACAGAAATCTGAAAACTATGTGTTTACAACAGAATGGACTTGGTTTCTGGAATGTGCTTCTCAGTGTTTTTTCTGCCTCCAAAGTTCGGTAGCTCCCAAGGGCACCAAGAATAAAAGCAGTGTGGTTTAGAAATACCTACGTGAGGCCTGTGTTGCTTGCTTTTTCATCCCACTGATGTGGTCAAACAGTTAAAGTTACAGTGGTCGTGGGAGGCACTGAGCATGCCTGTCTAGGTGCCTGGGAAGGATGGAAGGATGTCAAGTCTGGAACAGACTTCAGGTTTAAGGCACACGAGATGCTGCTTTGTTTTTTTTTGTTTTTTTTTTTCCCTTTAAATGTACAACACATTTCTTTTCATGTTATTCAGTAGCTAGTGCTTAAGCTCTGTGCTAATGTTTAAAAAGAATAAAGAAGGCATGTAATTAGGAAGCTGAGAAATCTGCTATATGTTATGGGAAAGAAAGAAAGAAAAGACAGCATTTTTGCAACCACAGTTGAGGATCTTGCCAAAATTATCTGCATATAGTTACTGATTGCTTAATATTTTCTGTCAGAGAAGCTTAGTAAAGAAAATTACATTAAACAAGTACTGTATGCATTGCAAGAGAAAAAGCTTAGCTTTTTAGATTTAGACACTGTAGAATACAGTCCTTTAAGCATTTTCTGCTGGAATAATGTTAATCATGATGTATGCTTCTAGCTCATATATTTATCTTGTGATCTTAACTCCAGGGTCTAACCTGAAGCTTAAATCAAAAAGGGTCGTGGTGACAGATCTGAAGGCAGAAGGAGACTCTAGTTCCACTTCTAAATTGAAGGATTTAGTGCATGCTGATGACGTTTTGTCTAAGATACAGGCCTCTAGTTGGAGTCCTTTGCTCCTGTAGATGATTTAGAGCTCAGGCTGTACTGCCTTTTTTGAGCCTGGCATCACAGTACTTTATAACCTGCTTGGCAAGTGCCTCTTTGCAGTTAATACAACTGCTGGCACTCATCTGTTGTGTCCTTAAGTTCAAGCATCCATGCAGCTGTGGGAAAGCACTTTTGCAATTTAAAGGCAGAAGGTCAAAGTTAATGAAACAGTCACGAACAGTGCGTATAGTTGTGAAAGAAACCAAAGCTGATAGGAAGTAGCTTTTCAAGCAGAGCTTTATTGCAGCCCTCCTTGAAAGCAAAGGTTGCTTTCTAGCTGTTTTTCATTATTATCTGCTTCTCAAAATAACAGCAAGAACATGATCTTCTCTGAGATGTTCGTTACAGTAATTGTTGCCCCAGGACTCTTCATTCCTTCAACCTTGAGTTAGAGACTGAATAAATTAATAGCAGAAACCAGTCCCTCACTTTGATAAAAGAACATAGGGTGAGCCTGAGCGGAGTACTGAAAAGAACAGAAGTATGTGCAGCTCCTTCTGGGGGGAGGCTAGTGAGAGAACGTTTGGGAGGGAAGGCAGGATGAATCAGCATAGTGTATAGATGCACAAAACAACTGGTCATTCTAAAATGTTCTATTTCCTGCCTAAGCATAAATTCCCTGGATAGTTTATCACACCGCTGCTCATAGCTGTAGGAATATTTTTTTTCTTGACACTTGTGCAACAAACTGGAACCATAGCTAGACAGTTCTTTGCTCTGAGTTCTTAATCAGAACTCACATGGTGACTAGACCTTTTTCTGGCAAGTTTTCTCTCTAAGTGATGTAATTGTGAAGTGTTTCATAGGATCAATATATACTGATGGCAAGGCCAGAAGGGACACTCGTGCATCTGGAACTGTTCCTCAAGGCCTCATTCATAAAGAATCTGTATTAGATGCACAGCAGGCTCACACTGTATGGCTGTAAATCTTAATTTAGGAAACTAATGATTTAGGTAAATATAGAGCTTACAGCTATTACAAACGAATATGTACTGCTAGCCTGTCTAGTAGACATAGAATTACATCTATACTGGCAAAAATGGGTGTCCTTACATCAGGTTGGCAAGGCTTCATCAATCTGTATCAAATACCAAGGTGGGAGAGAGCTTAGACATTAAAACCAAGTTACTTTATCTTCTCTGCTGTTTAAACTTGAGCTGACTAACTCAAACAGGCTTAACTGGCATTAGGAGCAAACTTACATACTTACCATGAAGTATGCTCTAATTGTGTTACATTTGTGTCAGCATACACAGAGAAATCTTTGTAGGACAGGTTCCTTGAATTCCTTTACTGATTTAGGTACATTCCTTGTCATTAAAACAATACTGTAAGGAAAAGAGTAATATCGTATCCAGGACCTATCTTTCATTCCCATGTGTATGTGTGTGCAAACAGAAACCAATATGTGTATGGTCTGTAAGAACAGGCTCCTTACAGAACAGCTCAGCTTATCTCTAGTTACAGTATGTCAAGGAATTTATACTAAGAACAATATTTTGTATGGCAGGGATGGTGCTGTAGGTTATGTGGTGTTTTGAAAGGTACAAAGGCACTTGTCTGACAAGCCTTGAACATATTTCCAAGGAATAAACACGAACAAGCAATCTACTGTCTCAAGCAAGATACAATTAGAGAATACTAGAAACTATATAATGACAACAGCGTATGAAGCAGCAAGCACTTATTTTCCTGCCCTTTCTGCATCATTGTCATTAGCGCTACTGACTGTGACCTGCTGCAGTCACAGGAAATGGTATCGCTGCATTTGCAGTGGCAATACGCAGTGTGAGATGAAGGTGCAGAAAAAGCAACTTTAAAAGAAATTTAGAATAGTAATTGACTCATTGTGCTTGCAGACTGTGGTAGCTGAGCAATACTTGGTTTCGTTTCAGTTCATTGTGAATACATGTGCATCCCAAAACTAAATGGAACCAATTAGAAAAAGAAGAAACAGATCTTGCTGTGCTGGCTCTAACCTCTAGTTGTTTTTGGAAGGTTAATGAAGAATAGAAACCATACAAAAACATAAGATGTATGCAGGGAGCAGGCTTTCCCCATTTGTCTACAAGGGGGCAAAACAGGGTTGTTTATTTCAGCTTGGGCTGGGTCATGCTCTGAAGCTGGAATTACTTCACATCCAGACTTGCACACTGGAGAATTGCTTTTGCTGGCATCTGAACCCTCAGGTCGTGTAGCAGGGCGTAGTGTTTGAGTGCTGTGACAGGTAGTTTGGCCTTAGCTATGCTGATAACTTTATTTTTTTCCTGATATAAAATGGAGACAATACATAGATGGTAATAAGACCAAATACCTTGCTGTGATCAGTCAGCCTTTAGATTTTACACCTGTGCCTCTTTATTCCATCCCTGTCCTTCTGACTTCAGTGTCAGAAAATCTTTTTTTCCTCTGAAATTTCTCTAGTTCAGCAGTGTCAATATTTTGTGTATGAGGGGTCTTTAGCATCAATGGAGAATGGACTCTAGATGGATGTAAACCTAAACCCACCATGTTCTGGAATCTGTTTCATGAAGCCACCTACCTGAAGAGCTATTCGTGTTAATGTTTCTGAGAGAGAGAAAATCAACAAAGCTTAATAGAAATAATCAAGAGCTGGGGGAAAGTGACAGCTCTGCAATTATGCACTGTAATGTGAGGAGAGCATGCAAACAGGACTGCCAGGAAAACCTGACGCAGGAGTTTGGTACCTTAACAGGACTGGCTGCCCCTGGCACGGAGCTCATGTAACGCAATAGTTGTCAGCGGTGAAGTGATTTTCTTGCTCTCCCCTTCCCTGCTGCTTCATTCAGTTTTTGAGCTCTGAGCCAAATTCTTATTTTTCCCAGTTTCACAAGGATGATTGTACTTCAACGAAGACCAGATTTTGGCCTTAGAATTTGCATTTGTGGCACTGATTTAACCTTGATGGTGCGGACAGGTATCAATTTTGCTCTCTTTTTTTCCCAGGAAGAAAAGCCATGTTTGTACTTGGCCTTGTGCTGGGAGCTTCAGCAAGCATGTAATTCTCACTAGGGCTCTAGGGAAACCCAGCAGGCAGAGGCTGCCTAGGGAATGTACTGACCTGCTGCATCCCTCCTTGCCAGGGACAAGTTTCATTCCTGCTCCTCTTTTCCAGTGTCAGAGCTGTGCTGGCTGTCAGAGGATGGGCAGAGCTATGGGCCTCCTCTTGCCAAAGGCTTGGAGACTGGGGTCCTCTGGCTGAAGGGAGAGTTTTCAGCAAACTTTAGTTAAAGTAGAACTAAATTTTTACAGATTCATAAATGAAATATAAATGTAAAGGGCTAAAATTTTTAAATAGGATTTCAAATGAATTGACTTTGAAGCACTAAATGTTCAACCCTTTCCAAAGTAATAGTTTCTGCCATAGTTTCCTGCAGAGCTTTATTTTTGCTAACTCTGGCACTAGTGATATAAGTAAGAGAAGTGCCAAGCTGAGCTAATTTTACTAGTACAGATGACTGGGATTTGAGAGGTAGGAAGCAGAGTGGGGATGGGAGACTCCCAGGTGAAATTACTGAATCCATTGCAGAAAAATTCTATAGAAAATGGAACTTACACAATAATTCAATATTGTTACAAGTGCCTCTTGTGTAGGTAGCATTGCCAATGCTTTACAAATCACACAGTGTTTCTTTGCAAAAGCGTGGCTGTCCGTGTGAGTTGGCAGAGGGCTTACAACCAGGAGCCGTGGATCAGAGCTCATTGTGTAAGTCGTCCTGGAGTATTCAACTTTGTGTAACCTATAAACACGTAGCTTACTTTTATGGAAAAGTATTTGCTGATCATCAAAAATATTACTTTATGTCCTTTATTACTACTGGTTCTTCTAAATTGTGTTGGCATAGATTATTTAAAAAAAAAAAAAAAAAGCCCCTGCCACCTGTGCAGCCATTATTTGTGAACGTCAATAAGGGAAGCCTTTGCTGTGCTGTACTAGAAGAAGGATGAAATATTGTTTGGAAAGAAGGCATTAAGTGATAATAATAGTAATATAGTAGTAGTTAGTTTAGCCACTGTCAGCTGTTCATGACTTGAATCTGAAATTAAACAGAGCTTGTGTTTGGCAGTGTTTTGAGTTAAGTGTGCTTCTCTGAGTCTCATGAGCCAGACTTCTTAGAAGTATTTACATGCCTTGACATTTAGATAAGCACTTGGTGAGATTATCAAAAGCATCCAGGTCCCTAATACCTCTTGGGCTTCATGTGTGTAAGCTGCTGATTAATTCTGCTCTTTTGAAGCAAAAGCACATTTAGTTTGACAAGAAATAGCATTCCATCCCAGTCTGATGAGCTACTGAGTTATTTCACAATCACTGTTGTGCTTGTGTCTTTCTTTCCTCTTATTTTTTGTTCTATTCTTATTTTTGTAGAATCAGAGGATCATAGGCAGCATTCTTCAGGGCAAAGGATGGAGATCTGGGACTGGCATTCCAGTTCCAGAATTATGAGTTATTTGCTGTGCAGCCAAAGGCATCAGTTGACCTCAAATTCAATCAAGTACTTAGCCTTCTGCTTTTACCCCTGAATTCCTGGCAAATTAGGAGCTTGAATGTGCGGTTGAATCTGTACCAACTTGCTCCTTGTGTTTCCTGGAGCGTCAAAACCCATAGCAGTGGCTATTAAGTGGTTCCTGCTTAGAGCAGAAGATGTGGAATCCAGAACTGTGAACAAGCAGTTCCATCAGTACGAGTCGCATGGGCTTTCTTTTAATGAAGTCAGACTGTCAATTACATAGTGCAGGTAAAATATTCTGAAATATGTTAAGAACTGGAAGCAGAGGCATTTAAAAGAGCATACTTTCTTAGAGGAAGGGACAGCACAATTCTCAGTGTACAGACGTCCTTGTGAAAGTCTAGATTACACAGTCTGTGTTTACCCATACTTTGGCTGGATTTTGTTAATAAGGTTAATTTAAAAGGCTGCCTGACTGCATACTGACTGGGTCAGCTGGGTGCAGGATTTTAAGTGTTGACCGAGCAATGGCAAGTGTCCAGCATTCCTGACCCTCCTTCAAATTCTGTTTCTGGCACAGGCTTTTTGTGTCTAGCTTTCTGCAGGAAAACTTGAAGGAGCATTAGAGCTATAATGTACTATCTGATGCTTCCTGAATTCTGGGGAACAAATTACTGATGAGAAATATTTTAGAGCATAGGAATTATATGGCATGAATTCTAAACATAGCTGTCAAAGAAATTAGATGTGAACAAACCTAATTCTTAAAAATATAGCGAAATACTTCACTAGAAGTTACCGTTGACTTCCATAAACTCAGGACCACAACTGGCACACTGTCCAGCTTTTACGGCTTAGTTGTTTAGTTCCAGTCACTCCGTCTCATCTTGTCAGTTGCAGGGGTTTTCTTCGAGCACCAGCCATTGCTACATTGCTTGCTGCTTACTTTAGAGATGATGATTTTCCAGAGCACCTCCACAGAATCTGCCAAGACTGGCCAGACATTTGCTATTCTTTCATCTGCTTCCTTTTTATTTTTATTGAAAGAACAGGAATCAAAAAGTATTTCTTGCATCTCAGTTATGACAGCAGAAAGAATGGCAAAAATGCCAGGAACCTTAGAAATGGCCACATCGCACACATGATCCTGGCACCTCTTTACGTAAAGCACTCACTAGTTTTGCCAAAACAGCATGCCCTTCTCCTCTGAAAAATTTCTATTGTGGCAATACTCCCAGGTGGCAGAACCTTTTGTTTTGAGTATGCAAAATCTTACAGGTTGTTCAGCTAACTGCACTCTTAACATTCTTTTCCCTTTTTTTTTTTTTTTTTTTTTTCTCTTTGCTGCT
>VXAV01002223.1:177121-207905 GCA_013399715.1 Alectura lathami | reverse complement strand
CACCTATCTCCCCTCTTAACTTTTTTTTTCCTTTTTTTTTTTTTTTTTTTTTCTCCTTGTGTAAGTCCTTCGTGAAGAAAAGGTGGCACGCCTCAACCAGTAGCCTTGTTTATGTCAGGTTCTTGAGTTCTGTGCATTTTCCTTCTTCAACATGGTTTCCAAAGCAAAGCTCTTGAATTGATTAAATACATTTTAAAATATACCTAGGTGTCTTCAGCACTCCTCAGTCACGAATTGATTTAAATTAGGGAGATCACACTAAGTGGTACAGAAGCACTGTGAGTAAAGGAATTGAAATCAGCAGGAATTCTTATCTGCATGGTTATGAGTTTCTAGCACCATTAATTTTAAAGCAGAACCTCTGGCTGATCAGTTGGTGAGGTTTTTTTTTTCTGAAAGAGATGTCTTAGATTGTCTCTGTGAGGCGCATCTAGTTTGCCTGCCAAAACTCTTCCATCAGCAAGGATGTCAGTGCTCAAATGATTCTTAGGTACGAGTGCTTCAAGGGCTTTCTTGATCCCAGAATACAAGGCTTGCACAATTTGAGCTTCCTTTCTAAATAAAACTGAGCTGCCACATCTGACCCATAGCCATAACTGTGCTGTTGCAGCTCAGCAGCTGCGGCTTTCATGGATTCAGCGTGGTAGCTGTCGTCCCATGATGTATTTTTTTTCTTTATGAGTGTATGGGGAGCTCTGATGGACTGGTCCATTCTTGCTGATACTGGCAACTGTAGGGTTGTGGGGTCTCAGCTGCTTGTCTGCCCGGACTTTCCCTGCACTTTGGCTCATGCTCAGCTGTGGAAGATGTAGGATTGATCATACTTCTTTGTCTCTACATGGAACCTGTAAGGTGAGGTAAAATGCTTGTGGCCGCCTTGATGTCACACCAGAATGTCACTGTGCTGGAGATCTACACGTGGGGACACCCTCACATCTGTGCTTCCCCAGCGAGTCACGCTGCAAAGAGATTTCTCTTCTGTTCCTCTTTACCTGTCTTGTCCTTTTATACCTCAGTTCATCTGTCTTCCTGGAAATAATCTGTTGTGACCTTGTTGGTCCTGTTCCTGTGAGAAGTTACAAATAACTAAATCAAAGGTTGATAAATATTAGGATAAGAATGTTCCTCATGAATAGAAAAGCTTTGCCAGTACTTTTTTTCTTTTGTTTAACTTTGTGTGTTTGATTCAGAGATCTCTTTGTAGAGGAAGGGTGTTTTTCTCGGGAAACAGGCCCTTGAGATTTTTGGTGTCCTTACAGAGGATCTGGCTGTTTGTTTGTTTCGGGTTTGGAGTGAGTTTGTTTGCTTATAGTACAAAATGGGATTACGATAAAAGATTGTGCTCTGAAAATGAGGTGGAGCTCCGTTCTTATTTTTCATGTTTATAAATTTTCCGCAAAGCATTAGGATAGTAAAGAGCCTGAAAAAAAATCTTTGTTTAGATGCGCAGCATCCATTTTCAATAGCAGACGATTCTTCACTTCCTGTGGCTCCAGGTTCCCTGTTTCTGCACAGCGGTTGGCCCTGCCTTGGGACATTTCTGGTGCAGGAGGAGATGCCTGAAGAGGCTGTTCTCATACCTGCTTGGCATAGGCATCCCCTGCTGCTGTTTCCAGAGCAAAGAGCCCTGTCTCTTTTGTCCTTTGTCTAGGTCTATGTTGAAAATGTGCATCTCAGTTTGTCTTTTGGGTGCAGGAAACCTCTTTTTCTTCTGATCACCCGACCTTCAGTAGATCTCAAAGTCAGTCATGGGGGTGTCTATAAGCTGCCCATTGATTTTTGGATGCTCACCTAATCAATTATGTACAAAATATATTTTTCTATCGCAGTGGAAAACTGTGCAGATAGCTCTGCCATTGTGCACTCCTTCAGGTTACTAAGAAGTGCTAAAATAAGAGACATGAAGTAAGCTGTGTGTAGGCTCAGATGCTTGGTAATCTGCACTGCATGAACTGGTAGTAACTTTCTGAGTGTGATCCGTATGAAATACAGCAATTTGGAAGGAGGAAAAACGGCTAATATACAGAGCATTTCAGTGGAACTGGAAGCACAAAACAGAGAATGACGGATATTTGAAGTTAAACTACTTTTGAACTGGAAGACAGTCTGGCGTCTTGGTTCTGCAATCTGAATGAGCATTCTGGAAGAGGGGGAAAAAAAATAAAATCTCTCTCCCCTCAGGAGCCTGAACAGTGCAAGGAGATTCTACTGTAGCCAGAAGACATCTTGCCAGCCTCCTTATTCTCCCCGTTGTTTATGATATGCTTATCATTTAATGATTCTTCAGAAAGCTGTTGGTTATTGTCACATTTCATTACATCTTCTGCACGTAACAGCTTAACACCAAACGAAACAGTTGCATGGCTTCGGGCAAGAACTGAAAGTTTTAAGGATTTATTAAGAGAAGCATAACTATTATGTGTTAACCGTACTGGAATGTGCTATTTTGTACTGAGCACTGTATTTAAAGATACGCCTTCATGTATTTGTGCACCTTGGCCCAGTAATACGTTTCTGTGGGAAACGTGGCCACATCGTTACATTATTTCCTGGCTTTCTGTGTATTAACTTTGGGATGAATCTACTAGTTTTCCCAATTGATTGCTTATTTCCGTTTTTAGAGAAAAAGTATTTTCATAGCTTTGGCTTTTTTTTTTTGTTAAAAGATTTTTCTCCTTTAAAATCTAGGTTTTCCCTCTTGGGTTTGACACTGTGCATATTTATGACAAATGAAGGAATTTTCCATCCCATTAAAGTTTCAACAGATAATTTCAACAACATATTCAGGACAAAATAAATGCTGTTATTTGGTGAAGAGTCATTAAAATCTCTCAGGTCTTTAATAGGACATGATACCTTTCATTCAGTCATTAAATAGTATTTGATGATTTCTTGGCCAGTTATGGACAAGAGAGTTTTGCTGGCTAATTAAGGACTTACTCAGCTACTGTTGAAACAAGTGAAGCGCAAAAACAAAAACCCCTGTGATAGTTCAATCATCTGTTGCAAAAGAAAGGCAAAACAAGTGAAAAAGATCATCAGAGCATGTCTGGAGGTATTGGCTGGCAGGAATTATATTCACTTGTGTTATAAAACACCCAGTGGATATATAAAAAATAGGGTAATTGTTTTGAGAGTTTTATTAGCTCTCTGTTGGTCTGGGATATTTTTGGCAGTTTCTAGCATTCAGTAACCTTCCTTAGTGAAATATGAAAAAGAACTGAAATTTAAATTTAGTGGATATGATATACAAAGCATTGGAAAAAGACAACATTTTTTCTGAAGTTCATTTTCATGGCCCATATGAGAATGGAGAAGTGCACCATGCCTGTGCAGTAAGAAATATAAATCTTAACACACTTCACATGAGCCCATAAAAGACTTTAAGATTATCTCATACAGCATCCTACTTAATTTTTCATTATTACAAAGAACGGTAGGATCTAGCAAGAAGTCACAGCCCAAGTGCATTTGTGTACGAACTGTTTCTTTACGCAAAAAGGTCTTCTATCTTACAGACCTTGCAAGTTTTGTAGTGAACTGTGGCCTGGCAGTTTGCTGTTGTGTGTATATATATAAAGTGCAAATGGGAGATTTGAAACTGGTTTTGTGCTTGTATTCAAGGATAATGTTGTTTGATTCCAACCTCACTAACTCTTAACAAGTCCAGTGTGGTGGAGGGAGTTGCACAAGCAGCTAAGAGAAAGAAATCTTTATCATTTCACAGGTGTGGAGCTGTTCTCTGGGCATAAATATTGATCTGGAGGAACCATAATGAGCTCCACCAGAAATACAATTGATTAATGGGGTTAGCTTCAGGTGTGGCAACGGAGCAGTAAGGTACTGGTGGCCCATGTTGTGTGAACTGGGCTTTTCAGAGGCCCAAAATTTTGGCTCTGGCCCTGTCTAGGGATTCAGCACCATAGCACCTGGTTCCCTAATTTAGAGATGAAGATCAGGATTGTTCCCATACAAATAATTTCAAGCTCCCACAGCGTACATGCTTTATGTGATGGCAGCAGTTTTGCCTTTGATTAACTGGCTCATAAAAACTGGTAGATAGTACCTCATAATTACACCGCTCTGTACTTGGGCCTGCTTCTATTTAAGTGTAAAGCGTTCTGTGGCTTGATACAATGCGTGTAAATGATGCTCAGTAGACAGAGAACTGAAATGCAGCAGCTATGTCCTTTATGCATCCATTTTCAATAATTAATTTGATATCCTATGACTTTTAGTTGGAAGAATGGTAGTACTAGTTTCACAACTCCTAAAATTGGTATGATCAGAACAAAAGCTGTTGTGTTTCTGAATATGAGAATAGTAAAGCAGGTCCTCGTGATGCCAATATGAAATAAGCTGTAGTGGTAAAATCTAATGATAACCATTAGAATTTTATGCAATTTTTTACTGTCCGAAGCTCAGAACAATTTCTAGACTGTATGGAATCAGCCTCTACCATATCTCTGTGAGCACCGAGGTATTCTCCCTTCAGAAGGAAACTAGATCTCCAAGCAATTACCATTGAAAATGTCTGCTTTGGCTAGAAGCTGCAGGGTCATTCATGTTTGCATGGAACTGGGAAGTGTCTGTACAACCTTCTTCTTCTGGTCAGTGCTTTTACTCCTAGATTTAGGTGTGCATTAGTTAGGTTGCTTTCAATGCCTGTGTGAAACCATGCCTGCAGATCCTGTGGCTGGCACTGGGCAGTTGCATTCACGCATCCCTGTAAACGCAGATTTAGAATCAGATGGGGAGGTTGGGAGGGCTCTCCAGGATCCTCTGCTGTCAGCTCCCTCTTGAAGCTCGTTTCAGAGCAGGTTGCTCAGGGCCTTGTCCAGTCAGTTCCACTTAGTCTCTTCTAAAGGCTGAACAAGCTCAGCTCTTGTCTGTGGACCAGCTGCTCCCCCCAAGCCAGTGTCTTCCACAGACTCTGGGAATGTATTCTGTTCCATCACCCAAGCTGTTAATTCAGTTACTCCATTGTTCTCTGGAGAATTTTTACTCAGAGGGAGGTGAGGCCCTGGCACAGGCTGCCCAGAGGAGCTGTGGGTGTCCCATCCCTGGAGGTGTTCAAGGCCAGGCTGGATGGGCCCTGGGCAGCCTGATCCAGTGGGTGGCAGCCAGCCCATGGCAGGGATTGGGGCTGGGGGGGCTGTAAGGTCCCTTCCAACCCAAACCATTCTGATGTTCTGTGATTTCTACCCGTTCACTGTGCTCGTTGGCAACATATCCAGCTCTACTCTTTCCAGGTGTGGGGCATGTCATTGTTGTAGTCATTTGGAGCAGTAATTTATTATTAACTATGCTTTCACAGTCAAGCAATCATGCTACCTCATTGATTTATCATTTGCCAACACTTAAATGGATTGTTTGTAATGAGACAGTTATGGGTTGATGTTGAATGTGGATTTTACAACTTCAGCTGAAGAAGGATAATTCTCCCACTGCTCTTAGCCTTCTGAAAGGGACCTCCATGAGAGGTCCCAGGAAACCACAGATCTGCTCAGTGTCTGCTGGAGAAGGAAAACACGTGTGAGGCGGTGGAAAATAGCACCAGTTATTTTAGGAATGTACATTACACAGAAAAAAGACAAACTGCTGGCATCAAGAAGCTGCACAGTTTCTGATAGGCTGCTTTTCACATTCTGTAAGGGCACCTCTCCATCTTTGCCCATATCCTCAGATGCACCTGCTGAGAGCTGGGCAGCGTCCCCTCTGCGCAGGGCCTCGGGTTGCTTCTCTGGGGTGCTGCCTTGCAGCAGCAAGGTGATGACCACAGCAACTCACTGGTACCTGGGCTTCTTTGTCTGTGGCCTGCTTTTGTGCTTGTTCTGTCAGTGCTCTGGAAAAGAAATAATCTCATGAAGTTTGTAGGCTGCCTGACATATTAAGCATAACAGTTACGAGTCCTACTGTAGAGCCGATAGAAGTAACTAGCACTATGGCTCTCTCTGAACTCACATTTGCCCTCAAGCAGGTATACTCTTTTGGCTGTGTGGTAGCAGCAGTACTGGCACAAGGTCAGCTGCCTCTGAGCTCCCAGCCCTGCTTCGTCAGCTCGTTGCTGGCTTTTGGCAAGGCAGCACACTCCCTGCGCACCTGTGTGGTGCAGGCTGCCACGGAGAAGAGGAGCATTGCGCTGCGAGGAGCCGTGACCCATTTTCAGGTTATGCAAGTCTCCGAGGCCCTTTTAATTCAGTGAGATAAATTCTCCTACAGAAGGTGCTGAGGATGAACAAAACACTTTGCTGGGGGCAGGTATGGGGAGTGCCAGCGGTCATGGAGCTAGGCCTGGGTTTTATATCCTGCTGTTACAGAGCCAGTGCTGAGAGTCCATTAAAACAGAGGAATGTCTACCAGGATAATTCCTGCAAAAATAGGATTTTGTGTTTGTTGAATGTGTGTTAAACCACTTGTCTCATAGTGGAGTGATGCTTTCAAGGGCTGTTTCATGCTACATGAGGATTTGCCTGTTTTTTTCATTCTGTTGCAATGTAGGAGCCATACATCACAAGGAGCGGATAGCTGGGTGCTGCTCGAGTGCTCATTCCTAGCTATGACTTAGGACCAAACTGAGGTCTGGTGGCCTGGAGTTTTTTATATAAAAGTTGGATAACATTATAGCTGTCTAAAGCAGGTTTACTGAAATCTTCTATTTGAAACTGTTGCTCAGAGTTTCTGAAGAATGCATGGCATTTTTGTTTTCAGTGTCATAAACATGCTCAGTCACGCAGATGGTCACTGTGCACAGCTTTCACAGGTCTGTTCCATCCTTAGAGCAGTGCACTGCATAGTTCCCATCAGCAGGAATGGGAGTTGTGTCCCTGAACTTAATGGCATACAGGACCAGAATGCTCTCAGAGGTACAGAGCTGGAGAAATGTGCCCTAAAGAGTTACCCTGGATTCAGTCAGACTCTGGTCGCTGTGCCTGCAATATGCAGTTTTGATTGTGCCTTTAGGTGCAAACTGTTAAAGCATGAGAAGTAATTTTTTGCTTACCAGTGTCACTTGAGTGACTTTTTCGTAAATTCATATCAGGCCTCTTTGTTTCTATCGGAATCAGTGTTTTGTTTCCAAGAGGAAGGCTACTCTTCTCTAGCACAATTGTTGTAAATGGTTACTTCATATTTTCTAGTCTGGGGTGAATTCTTGACTGCCAGAGATATTTGTTCTCTAAAAATAATGATGCTTTTTGTTGTTGTTGTTGTTGAATTTGTCTTTTTACAGTTGTTCAGTGAAAAAATAAGTGGAGCAGAAGGAACAAAACTAGATGAAGAATTTCAAGAGATGGAACGGGTAAGGAAAGCAACATATGTTTTTCAACATTCTCATTCAAAGAGAAACAATGGGATTTTTATAGCATTTTAGAAACTATTAAGAGAAGACAGTGCAAACTACTGCTTTAAAGGACCCTGACCCCAAAACTGTGAGCTAGGATATTTTTTGATTTTTTTTTTCACCTGAGGAGAAAAGCAGTCACAGTAACAACTGTTGGGCTGGCAGGAAAAGTGTAGTCTAGAACGTGTAAGCAGTATTCAAGACAGAACTTGAAAGGTGAGTAGATCCCCACATTTTAATATAAACCTTTTCTCCCTCCAAGTGCTAACTGCCAATTCGTATATTTTTGGTACCGTCTTGCCACAGCTGTGGCATGGCTATTTATTTTAAGATACCATGTTTTCTTTATTTTAAATTTATTTTCATTATCAGCTAGAATAGGATGTTATATCAAATCATATTATAAACTTTCTAGTAATAAGTTTGCTTTTACTAACTTTGGTTTTTTTTTTTTTTTTTGTTGTTGTTTGTTTTTTTCAGAAAATTGATGTTACTAATAAAGCTGTGGCAGAGCTTTTGTCGAAATCCACAGAGTATCTTCAGCCAAATCCAGGTAAGGTAGTAACAACAGGTGTCAGATTTTGCTGAAAATTATCTTCTTACCCAGAAGGTGGATAAAAGCTGATTAGGTCATTATTGTGAGGCTTCTGGATGTCCTAGCGAACCTCACCTGTGTGTGCAAAGAACTCTACTGTACAATGAAACGGTGAAGTATTTGTGCATCCTGGGATGCATTCAGCTTGCAACACACAGTGCATTGGGCTTACTGGGAGTGTATAGGTTGTGTGTGCACGACATGTCTTGGGTGGGCTGGGATGGCAATACAGCACACGTGTTCTTGTTTGTGCTGGATTTCATGGAGTGGGATATGGATCCCTAAAGGGAAGAGAATGCCAGCATTTTTTTAACAGAGCTATAAAAGGCTGATAGCTTTAGCTCATGCACTGCTGCCATCAGGGCTACTGGTAGTTATGTAGCCTTGGAGAAGAGGGCTGTTGCCTACCCAGTATCTGAGCAAAGCTTTGCTTTTTCTGGTGAATATCAGCAGAAGGTGATAAGCCTTCCCAGTATATATCTGCCTGGAGAGATGGTGCCCATTCAGCTTGGAATAAAACTGTTTCATATGACCCATACCGTTGAATGGAATCTTACTTCAACTTTTAACTATGAAGTACAAACAACAAAAGGCTTATTTACAAACCAACTTAGTGACTGCTTCATGGGATTGCTTGTTAAATGATTTGTTACATTAAATATATATTATTTTAAAAATTGTTTCTATAACTTCTGTTGTTGTTTTGTTTGTGTCATTTTTAGCATACAGAGCCAAGCTGGGAATGCTGAACACTATGTCAAAGATCAGAGGACAAGTTAAAACCACAGGCTATCCTCAGACAGAAGGACTCCTAGGAGACTGCATGATACGGTATGGCAGAGAGCTTGGCGATGATTCTATGTTTGGTGAGTTTGTACATCTCCTTTGAGAATATTTCTGTATAAAGTTCTTCGCAGAATATTACTCAGTGACATAACCTGTGTAAATAGCTAATCCAGGTAAGAAAGCAAGCGATTTAGGGGATGACTGATGTAATAATACAGGGTGCTTCTGTCCACCTCTGTTGCAGGTGGATTGAAATGCTTTAACTAATTCTGTCTCATGGTTATATGATTAAGATAAATATTTAGTTCCTAAGTTGCCAAAGCTAAACAATTTAGAGTAATCCTTAGACGCGGTGTGTTGTTTTAGCAATTAGATAAAAATGGTTATCCTATATCTGAGAAGTAAAAAATTTATTGAGGAAGTGAGGGAGTGAGAGAGAAAGGCAGTTGCTCTTCAAGGGCTTATAGCAGACACAAAGATACCTACTTCAAAGAGCTATATTGTAAGACACAAATTTTGTTTCACATATGTTGAGCTATAAGTAGCATATTCTGTAACACAGGCCTTGCGCTACTGGATGCTGGAGAAAGCATGAAGCAAATGGCAGAGGTGAAAGACTCGCTCGATATTAATGTCAAACAAAATTTCATTGATCCTCTACAGTTATTGCAGGACAAAGATTTAAAAGAGATTGGGGTAAGTTTTCTGGGGTAAAGCTTTATTTGTCAATAATCAGAATCAATCAACTCTAGTTCTCTGAGAGATTTTTTGGAAGCATAAATGTAAATAATATTCACTGCATTTAAGCTTATGTTTTTGGAAAAAAAAATGAAATCTGCTTAAAATCAATGTCTGGCTATTTCTCATAATTGTCTAACTTACTCAGTTTGCTGTATTGCCTATACATTCAGTACAAGAGTATAGTTAAAAAAAAAAAAATCTTTATTTTTCTACTGTTTCATTTTAACCAACTTTTAAAATTAATTGTTCTGAACATGCGAGTAGGCTGCAATTTACTGTGACTATCCTGTTTTGCTGCCTCTGTCAGCCTAAAGCTGTTTCCTATAGAGGCTGAATATGCCAGTTGAAGAAGGCAGTTCAGAGCAATCACAGAATGATCTGAAAAGTGCCAGAAATTGCTGAGTGCCATATTGAACTATGGGAAAAATATATGATGCTGAGGAACATATTTTTAACCTTTAAAGTTAGTTTTTTCAGTGCTTTTGTTTACAAAATGACAATTCAAAAGAAAGCCAGGCAGTCTCTGTTGATTCCAATAGACTTGGGTGATAAGCAAGTTAAAACCCTGATGAAATGCAGAAATAAAAGTTGTTTTATTTGCTTACATGTAAAGGGATATGAAAAGCATAACAAAAAGCTAGTAATAGTGCCTTGATGACTGTAGCTGTCTCCTATGATACGTAACTGTTTCCAGTTGTAGCTCTTCTGAACTGATAGAAAGAAATTGTTTGATGTTAGATTTAATGAGCGTTTTGGACTGTCACTTTGAGTCCATTCTGTAAGTCTGTCAGTCCCATGATTTCTGGCAACAGAAAAGCTTGTGATGTCAGATGGAAGTGTCAAGTTGACACCTAACAAAGAAAGGAAGAATGTAAGATGTGCTGGAGTACTGCCTAGGGAATGAGAAGGGAAAATAACTCTTTAACTGCTAGCTGTCATACTGCATACGATTCAAGAGGTAAAGGTGAATTAATTATAGAGCATCGGAGGTGGGGGGTGGCACATTCAGATTTTCTAAATTAGAAGCAGGATATGATCTGAGATGTTGCACATTTAGTAAAGTCCATTCCAAGAGCTGGATGTCTAGCAAGTTTAGCAAGTCAAGGTAGCCAGTTCCCCAAGTCTTAACAGATGGCTGTTTTTTTTTCTTGAAGTCTGTACAAATTAAAATTTCATTCACGTATGCAGTCCTAGACATACCTGATGCTGCCTTATATCAAAGGGATGGACTGGATAATCTCTGAGCCTGGCATTTCCTTTGATTCTGCATATGCCTGTAATTGCATCCATAACTGAAACTTCGGTAAATTACAACATGTATGTATGGGCCTGTCCCGTTTTACCCTCCTCCTAAATGTTCTGTCTTATTTAGCATCATTTGAAGAAACTAGAAGGACGGCGTTTGGATTATGATTACAAAAAGAAACGTCTTGGGAAGATACCAGATGAAGAAGTTAAACAAGCAGTAGAAAAATTTGAAGAGTCAAAGGAACTAGCTGAAAGAAGCATGTTCAATTTCCTAGAAAATGATGTAAGTCTGTCCTTAATTTTTGTTTGCTGCAGTATGTCCGGGTGGGAAATGTGAATGGACTGGATAAAGCTTGTCCCATGCTTCATAGAAGGCAAGGACTGAAGGCAGAGAATGCGCCTTTTTTCCTTGACTCAGAGAGGAACTTTATGCCACAGCAATGCATGGGAGAACTCAAGAATTCGACAAGGTCTTCTGGAGATAGAACAGCTCGGACAAGACTGAAACAGAGGTCTCATGTAGCTTTATTATCTATGAGCAATGAACTGTCTGTGAACAGAATGCAGGGAGATGGATGGGAGGGAGAAGGGCTAACAGTCACAGAGCTGCTGCTTAAACCATGAGCAAGAGATGTGTACCCTGCAGAGATTCGCAGGAGCAGTCCACTTACACACAAAAATGTGTTGCTAATCTGAAGGATCTGGATGATTTGGGCTCTAAATTTACAATTGTAATTACAATTTGGCTCTAAAAATTACTGCACAGTTTGTGTGTTGTGCTCAGCTGCTTGGACTTTGGCTCAGAGGCCAATCCACCATGAAATTATGTCTAAATAATTAGCAGCTGTGGTCTTTTGGGATAATCCTCTCTTCAGCGCACATACAGAGGAATAGCAGGATGTGCTCTCTCCTGTGTAATCGTGGAATTGTACAAAAAGAAAGCTGGAGGGGTGCCATTTTGTCTGTAAGTAGACAGGATATCCATTCTTTTCCTGATGAGTCTGTCAGATTTTTTTTTTTTTTTTTCTGGAATATGAAAGACAGAAGCAAAAAGTTGGAGCTGTTAAGTGGGACCGTTTAACTGCAAGCAACTTCTTCCTCTGGCTAGCTGTGGAATGGCCAGCTGTAAACTAGCCTGTAGCTTCTAAACTGCTTATGAGTGGGATGTGTTTGTTACAGTGGTGTATAAGTCAAAAACCCTCTTACCAGCACGAGTTGTGAGTTTTGCCGCCTTCACATATCTTCTATCAACAATTTCAGCACGCTGTTCCCTCTATCCCTCTGTAGGCTCTACAAGTTGCCAGGTTGTGATTTATGTGTTTTATAATTCCTCTTTGCATGAGCAGCTGAGAAATGTTTCAGATGTTTCTCACTAGCCAAAGCACCAAACCAAGGATGAAACAGTGCATGGATTACAGTGACTTGTCTGAGCAGCAAGAGAACTGATCAGGAATGACTTACTAGTGCAACTGATTCTGCCTTTGTGAGGGAGGTGAACTGGATGTCCCTCTGAGGTCTTTTTCTGTACCTACTTTCGATTACTTCTATTTAAAGAAAACTGTGCTCCTTCCTGTCAGTGTTCCATGCTGATCCATTCTGTCTCCCATTCTCAAACTTCTCATTAGAGCCTTCTTGTCTAACCCCAGCCTTTCTCACTGGGTTTGCAGAGATGCTAATTGCAGTTACTTCCTTCCTATCCTTCCTAATTCCCCAAATGTCTTCCTTTCTTGGTCTTCTTGCCCTGCAGCCTCTGTTCTCACCGCTCTGTTTCCCAGCCATCTTGCCAGGTACCTCACCCAGACTCGGTCCCTGATTCACATCTTTATTTTTTTTGCACAGCTAGTTCCAGACCACCCACACAGACACTTTGCATGCACTTCTTATCAGATCCATCTTCCTGCCTTTCCCACTCAGCCAGTCTCAGGCTCCTCTAGCTAAGTGCCTTTTAGCCCCTCAAGTTTCTCTGGCTCCTTCCCAGTCACTCTTTCTTTTCCCAGTTCTCCATTCCATATTCCTCTTGGCTCTTACTCATCTTGTCTGGACAGTCCTTATGCATCTGTTTTCTCTGACCATCCCATCCAAACCCCAGGCACGTTGTGCATTATCCTCAGCTGGTTTACATTACTCTCTTTTGACTTTGATGGAGTTGCATCAGCTGTTGATTTGGTTCTGTGCATTTAATTTCGGTATGGTATGTGACAGTTTTTGGCTATCTTGGAGTCCCAGCAGAATTTCGAATACTGTTTTTAACTGAGTAAAAGCAGAGAAAATATAGCATAAAATTGCCATGGGTCCATAAAACATTTGCACAAAGTTTTCTCAGACACCTTCTTGTGATCCAACATCTGAAGACATGGTGGAATGGGAACTTGTCAGACTTTTTGGGTTTTGTCCTCCTCCTTGTCTTAAAGGCAGGGAATAAATAAATACTTGTTCCATTGTAGTACATCTTGAACTTTTCAGTTTGTGTTAGGCAAGGAGGAATGACATTATTTGTTACCTCACGAATAAAAGGTTTTGTTTTTTTTTCTCCTTCACATCCTCCCTTTTCTCAGCATTCATAGATTTGAATGATTGGCTGACACTTCTTCAGTCCAAGTAGATTTGGATGATAGTAGATAAATCATGTTTCATTTATTTGTTTATAAAATGCTGCCATCTAGTGAGGTAAGTCCAGATGATTTCAGAACTGCAGTTCGTAAACATTACCGATAAACTAATGGGTCTGAGTTGCAGGAGCTGTCACAGTGTAATTTCTCCCAACACTGCTGATCAGAAAAGCCCCACTCTCACCTGTGAAGGGATCATGTCCTCTAGCTGTTTCAGGCTTGGGTGTTGACAGACAGCTAGCTGGCTTGGAAGTCGAAAGTGAAAGGGATTTGTACATTGTGAAGGGAAATGACTCAAGGACACAGCCTTGAGTTGGTGAACTAGAAGTTTCACCTCAGTTTTGTCCAGGTTCCAACTGGCAGTTTCTTTGATAGAATCACATATGCTCTTTTTCGATAGTCCCATGAGGTTTCATGGTCTTTTGAGATACCAGGTCTGTTTTGAATGATATGTTTGTTTATCCTTCAGGTGAATGTACTACAGGCTCCTTAAAGCTACTTTGCTCTCCATATTTCAGGTAGAACAAGTTAGCCAGTTGGCTGTGTTTGTAGAAGCAGCACTAGATTACCATAAGCAATCCACAGAAATACTGGAGGACCTGCAGAGCAAGCTGCAAAACCGGTAAGACTGAACCCACCGGAAAATTTTGAACCTTTTTTGCAGCTCGGGTTCACAGATATGAGAAGTCACTGAAGCAACAGATCTTGTAGCACCATCTCACAGATGCACACTTGCTGTGCTCTGTGCTTTGCTGGACTTCATTGCTTTAAACCATTGCCACCTGGCAATTTCTCGCTGCACTGTGAGCCTTTAATGTACCACAGGATCTGCCCAGAAAGCTCTGAGTGTGTGCAGAATTCCTCATTCACATCTGTGGAAATTAAGCAGGACAGCCTCCATTTGTTTGTGGGTTTATTTAAACTTGCATACTTTCTGAATTGTGTTATGGAGGCTTTGCTGAGAAGTTGGTGTGTTTTCACTGAGATTAAGGGGTATAACAAAGCTCTGCAGCAAAGTAAGGAAGATGCCAGCTGGCTAGGAGCACAACTGTGGTGTAATGTACTTGTGAAAGGCACAGATATTTTGTCATACTAACAGGAAAAAAAATGCTGATGTCATTTATTTGTTGTACGTCACTCAGAGAAGCAACAGAGAACTGAAGACCTAAATGACTTGAGCATCGCCATAGCATAGGAGAACAGGACAGTCAGAGTCCAGATAACTCTTTGAGGCTTTCCTGAGGACAGAGTTGAAGTGATGGCTGTGAGTACCATGCAGGTGCCTGTGCACCCTGCAACATCACAGCCGAAGGGCCAGTGCAACGAGGAGGTCTCAGCTGGGCCACATGCCCGTACAGGAAGAGGTATTGAGGCAGTTTTGCTGACCAAATGTTTATTTATTTTTTTTTCTTTTTCTAATAAAACGGCGCTGTGTGAGACTCTGTCCCTGGGCCCCTGTCCTGGCTGGGCTTCTGCATATGTCATTTGCTGTTGGGATTTACAGATAGCTAATTCCTGGAACTTCTGCTGAACTCAGTGGCAGCTGTGGATGCTCAGCACTTCTCAGACTCAAGCTGTTAAGCTTTATACCTCTGTCAGCAGGGCTGTAGCATTAAATAAAATAGGGACTCATTGAAACTCAAATACTGTATTGAAATTGAACGGCTTTTAGTGAATAACTTCTTCCCCTCACACTATCAAAAAAAAAACAAAAATCCACAGCATAAATTTTTTCCCCACCTTTCAAATGCAAAAGGACTGAGCCTGGATGGAAACTCCGTGAATGTTTGCTCCTTTAATGAAATCTCTTGCTACTCTTCTCTGTGTTCCAGAATAAATGTAGCATCTAGTCGGCCTAAACGGGAATTTAAGCCGAAGCCTGTAATAACTGCAACTCTGGAAATTGGTGATAATCAGCAGCACAATGGGATCGCATATAGTTCTTCCATAAAATCATCAGGTAAGACTGTGGCCACAGAATTAATGTGTTGGTGGATATTACCAGATTATTGCTTGAGGTACTGCTTGTCTCATGAATCCATTGTTCTCTTGGTACATCAGTATCCATGTATTTGACTCCAGTTTGCTCCCCAGATTTGGAAATGGATAATTTTTTCTTCTGTGTCTTTTATGCCTACAGTTAGTCATGAGAGACCATTAACAAAACACAAAAGAAAATAATATGCAAAAAAAAAAAAAAAAAGAGAATGAAAAAGCCATTCTTTTTTCTGTAAACATTATTTGTAAGGGAAATAGAGAGGAATCAGTGAGACCAAGATTCTGTTCTATACTTGGCATGAGATTTAGGATCTTTTTCTGAAGATTTTTTCATTCTTTTCCTAATTTTTTTTTTTGTTTGTAATTCTCCAGTTTCCTCTTCCCTCCAGTCTTTCTCCTTTTTAAAGGTTATTGGGAGAGAAATGAGAGAACTGAAGTTGAAAGAATAAAGCTTAGAGCTATAACTTCATGTTCCTTCTAGAATCTCTTTGATTTTCTTGCACTGTCATACACGATGAGGCTATTATGCAGTCCATGCTGAAGGGGATCTGCAGCAGTCTGGCAGCATAAATCCACGCAGCAAGATCCTGTCCCTCACTTTCTTGCCTTTGTGCTTTACCTGAGGATGTACTAGTGAAGCTCCCCATGCCACCTGAATGCCAAGACAACAGTTTGGTGCTGCTGTTGAGTGTGGGATTGAGGGATGTAACCCCCTCTTTGCATGGGGGCCACTGGCCTAAGGCATGTGATGGAAGGACACATTTCATTCACTGGGAATACATGCAGCAATGTATAAACCCGTAACTTTCTAGTTATTTTCACAGCACATACGGATGAAAGCAGTAAAAAACATGACAACCTTTATTAAAAATTCATCATAAAATTTCTAAGCCCCTATCAATTACTTGTCAAGTTATATAGGCTTTTTTTTTTTTGTGCTTTATATGTGCAGTGGAGATAGATTTAGATTCAGCATTTGTACGTAAACTAGGATGTCAAAATAGAGATAGATCAGTACGTGCCTTACAGTGGATAATCATAATGGACAGAGTGATCTAAGATGTCCTTTAATGGTTTTTCTCCCAGTCTTTTGAAGCAAAACAGGTTAGGTGACTTTTCTAGGTTGCTTCCAGATGCTTACATAAAGAAAAAAAAAGCCAGTTTTGATGAGCTCAAGTTTAGTGAATGAACTAAAAAGGGAAAGACCGCTGATCACTGAAGTAGGGAAGGAGTGAGCTCCTTCACTGATTCCATTCATAGCCTACTGCATCACTGCTTGCCTATCAGTAAATGATAGGTTTTCACTTACTGCTTGGCTCACTCAGGACTATCAGGATGAGTAGGAACATATAACCGCAAAAGAGATGAAGAGGAGGGATGGGAAAAATTTTAGTCACAGTTGCTGTGATTAGTGTTGGGAATAGTATTAGGGAGATGTACATTGTACTTAGAACATCTGTAATTTTTTTCCTGTAGAAGCTGTGGATGCTGTGCTTACCTCTTGAGCAGGTACAATAATGTGACATCATTGTTCACTTTCTTCTTTCTTCCTGTTCAAAACTCAAAATTTATCCCTATGAATTTCTGTGTAGTGTCAGCGGGGTGAATATGCCCTGCTTCTCAATGGAGGAGTCTTCATGTTCCTGCTTAAAATCATGAAACAGATTTGATTTATGATCTGTGGCTTAGAAATGTGAACCAGGTGACTCTAAGCAAAACACTGCTCAACATTTTAAGGTCTCTGTATGATAGAGGGACAACATCATGATCATCCTCTTCTTTCACTTAGAAAGCTTCTTCATCCTACACAAGCACTTTAGTGCTTAACTTCTCTGTTTACACATTGGCCCTATCAAAATGTAGACCTTCAATTTCCCTGATGCTGTCACTCAAGGTAAGTAGTATCTTAGCATTCAATGAGCACATAAAAGTCAACTGGACAGTTCAAAGTGAGCTCTGATACATTCAGCACAACCGTCACAATCCAGTTCGGAGTGCTGAAGTGGCTTTTCCTGTGTTTCCCCATAGCTGTCTAAGTTAACTGTCAGCTTCTTGGAGCAGAAATGGTATTTTCCTTTGTACAGTTTCTAACACATGGGGGTTATTTGCTACTAATGACTTGCACGCATCGGCAGGGCTAGATTCACAGAAACATCTTTGTAGTGTTGTAAATTATTTAACTACTTTGATTAAGCACAGATAACAAACTGTATTTTAGTTCTAATTCGTTGTTACTCTCATTAATCAGCTGATGCTGTGAGCATCATCTGGCTCATTTTGGAACTCTTAAATGCTGTGTGACATCCTGCCTTTCATTCTTTCTGTTTGTCAGGTTTGACTATGATATAAACTAATTGTGTCTGGTTGCCACGTGCTGGATTTTAACATAAGCATCTAAATGTTTGCATACTTCAGCTGTGTGGGAGACGAACTAATCATCTTAGCAAGCTTTCAGTTTGTGAATATTAAAGTATAATTTTGCTACCATACGTGTACGTCTTGGTGTAGAAGACAAGAGTAGGTGCAGGTATGGGCAGTAACTCCCTTTGCAAAAACAAAAACAACAACAAAAACAACACTGAATGTCCAGGCTTTGTCCTGTAACACTTCAGAAATCACAGACAGCTGCTTGCTTAACCTGTTTTCTGGTATTTTTTCTGTGTGTACTGCCCAAGTTTAAGTGATCTGGAAACTATGACATCGTCTTTGAATATGTGACAGCATGGCAATTTAGCTCCATAATGGCAGAAATTAGGGAGGTGGGTATGGTATTACAAATTAACATAAAACCTGCTTGCAGGAATAAAAGGGTGTCATTTCTCTAGCTTAAGTCTGCAACAGAAGATGTGCAATTTAATAGATGGGAAAAGGCTGGAGTCGCGTCACAAGTTCTGTGATGTTAAACAGTGTGTGTTGCAGATTGTCAAGCAGTGCTGCCCCCATTGCTTTTGCCAGAGAAGCTCTGTCTCGTTGGATTATACAGTAGCAGCAGCTGCGTGACTCTAATGAAGACTTTGACTGATCCTACACTGGAGTGAAACCGGTTGTACTGGCCGTGACCATTATTTTAAAATCTTTCTGGGCTGCCAGACGCTTCTTTTCAGTTTTTTTGAGCTTAAAACAAACCAAATGCGATCCATCTCACATCAGGTATCTTACTGTCAGAAATTAACAGGCTGGCAATAATAAATTAGCCCCATCAGAGCAGCTGGTGAAGGCTAGGAACTTAGTCAATTACTCAGAGCACTGCCTTCTGCTGTTGACAGTTCTAGTGAGCTGGTATCAGTTCTACCTTGGCAGAGTCTCTGAAAATAACTCAGCTATTTTTGAATGCAGACAGTCCATTTTTGTTGTAAATCTGGGCTCATCTTCTCTTCTGCGCATGGACTGTTTCAGCAAAAAGATGTCCAGAACCAAGCTTTTGCCTGTGCCATTGTGTTAGACAAGCCATAATTCAGTTTGTTCTTGTAAAACTTTGTTGTTACCCCATGCCTTCCACAGGCAGAGAACTAGCCCAGCTTTGTTTCAGCGGTATCCCAGGGAGGCTTGCTGAAGGAGGTCTTTGTGCTGACAGCTCTCCTCTGTTCTTATAACAGTAGAAAAGAGCTTTTATTTATAAAGGATAAAACATATCCCCCAAACAGAAAAATTAGTTCCCACTTCGCAGTTTTAACACCAAACGTTACTTCTCATTTGTCTTGTCACCTGGTTTGCTAAAGGACTGCTCCTGATCCCTGTCGGAACAGTTACTTTTCAGCAGTTTCCTATGCATTACAGTCATTAGCAGATTGAGAAGCGTGATTGTAACAGCTTAGGTATTTTATCTGCATTGCTGTATCATTGGGTGCAGATTTACCCAAACCACAGTCTTCAGGCTGATCATGTGTTTACCGTGTGTGTGATGGCTTGGAGAGGTGGCTAAGGCTAGGATATCTCAGGGTTGTTGCGATGTTGCAAATGCAACAGCCAGAGTAACTTAAGAGGTCTAACTGCTTTTGCTGCTGTTTACATGGCAGCAGCACAAAGGTTTTTTCTCCTATTCTTTACAATATGAACATTGGATTACATTTTATTAGAGTAAGCTATTCCTAAGTAAGTATAAATGAAGGATGTGTTACATATGTGTCTATACCATCCAGGCCAATTAACCACCTCTCCATAAGAAGCTTTAAAAAGATGACTGCATTTATAGAGTTAACTTCTTTTGCTAATGGTGATACTATTTTCTACTTCAATTTGTATTTGTTTTCTGGTAAATATACGTACTTTCTACTGTGTTTGCATCTGGCAACATTAATGTTTTAAAAGAGTAACATGGTATGAAGATCTTCCTAGTGGGACGTGGGTACGCAGGGTAATGTCACAAGAACAGCCAGGTACTGCACTGGTTGGGTTGCTGTTTGTTTCATTTGTAGGAGTTACACATGCACCACCATCGCTAGCATAACCATTGCTTTAGTTCAGGTGGAGGACGTGGACAGCAAAAGATTTGAAGGCACGGACTTGGGGAGCAGTAACCCAGAAATGGCCCTCACTGCTCAAGGAAAGTGAGGGTGGAAGTCTTGCTCCTGCATGTACACATGTGCAAAAATTGTGACAGCTGTGTTTTTGACCTATTANAATGAAGGGGAGCTTGGGTTTAAGGAAGGGGACATCATAACTTTGACCAATCAGATTGATGAGAATTGGTATGAAGGGATGTTAAACGGAGAGTCTGGCTTCTTCCCCATTAATTATGTTGAAGTGATGGTACCCTTGCCTCAGTGATTGTGTCATTCAAGCTGTGAACATGATTTCATGACTGAAATGGATTCACAAATGTTCTGTCAGTGTGGCATTCTGTGAAAGCCTTGCTATTTGACTGACTTACTGACTTTTGTATGCGTCTTTTTAGAATGTATTTATTTTATATTCCCAAAAAATTTACCTTCCCTGACTCCATCAACCTGCAAAAAAACCCATACCCAGTTTTTTTGCTTTGTGCCTTGAAGATCACTGTATGAAGTGTTTACTGGTAGCTCACTGTTTCTCCCAAAATGCATTTACTTGCTGTTATTGTATTTTTTTTTCCATCTTTGGCTGCAATTTTACTTTTGAAAACCATTTTTAAAAATACTGTAAGTAAAGCTAATTGTAACCAGTTCCTAAGTTACTGATGTCATTGAGCTCACCTATTACACTGTAATTTATTGTGAACAAGTTAATCCATATTTCACATTGTATGTTGACAAAAGGCAAAGTGATTGTTGTCAATATTACGATGGTGTACTAAGTACAAGTTCTCAGAATTGAAGATTCCTATAATTTGCTGACCAAACTTAATAAATACTTCAGTGGGATAAGAACAGCAGTTGCCACTTCTATTTCTATAATTCTGGCATTTGTTTTTGAGCTGGAGGGTCACTCCTGCTCTATAAAATTCCAGTTGCTGAGGTATCATAAAGCTGATTTAATAACCTTGCTCTCTTATCACTGCATAAAATTCATAACATCAGTTAAAATTCTCTTATAACAGGGGAATAAGACAAAAAAAATCCTTTGAACCAAGTGCAAACTGATTGTAGCTTCCACTGAAATAAATTGGGTGAGTATCACTGGTAAATGTTACAAACAAATGAAGAGTCAGTAATGCTTCTGCTTTTGGTTCATTTATTTGGAAGGAATGGAGAAGAATGGAGAAGAGAATAGGCAGAGATGAAAAGACAACTGCAAATACAAAAATGGAAAAGGCTTCAAAATGAAGGACAGACTCTGGCTTAAGTACTGTCAAAGTGGAAACAGTTAATTATTATTGTTCGACTTCTGCTTTGCTCAGTAAATGCTGAATTTTTTGGTTGTTACTAGTTCTGTCTCCACAGGACCATGATCTTTTGCCAGTTACTCTCTGGACAAGATAAAGGGTTCACTTCCCTTCTCCTCTATGGAGGAGCAGGCTTGAATCCAGATTGAATTCTCAAGTTCTACTTGGTTCCATAGCCTAGCAGAAACAGCATTCCCTAGAGAAAAAAGAATTTAATGTGTACCACAGGTGCAGTAACTTTCCCATGTAAGAAACAGAAATAGCCCCTAACCAGCTGTCCAAGCTGTGGCTTTCTGGTTTCTCCTATCTCTAGCCTTAGCTTGCACAACAATGGTGACAAGAGAAGTAGAGAGCTGTTTTCTCCAGCAATGGCTACAGCTTGCTGATTAATTAGGGCATGATAGCTCTGGATTTGGACTTGCTTATATAAAGGAGATTTATTAGACCTTTTCCAACTTCATGGGTGAGTATCCAGTAGTTACCAGATCAGCACTACAGAAAGTAAGGTGTCCTGACCTAGTTCTTGACAGAAGTAACTGTAATGTTCTGAATATAAAATGTGTGAAACAACTTTTAAAGGTTTAAGTACTTGAGATTCACATCCTATTGCTAAATGCCAGACAACTCAGCTTCCAGTTGCTATACTCTGTGCTTGAGTTACAGCAGTAAGAGAACAATTGCTTCAGCACATGTCTTCTGAAAACAAAAGATTCAGGTAACAGCAGCCAAGTAGTGAAGCTGTTGTGAACCAGGGTTTTGCACCTACATCTTGCTTAGGTAGATAAGCAGTAGAAGGAGTAGTCAACATAACCACTTGATCTTCTAAAGTCAGTAGTGAAATTACTTACAAAAGTGCTTTTACAAAAGTGCTTGAGTATAATAGCCTATTAATTTGAGAGTAAAACAAGGAATCTAATAAGATGGAGGAAACATGAAGCATACTCATGTCTGACATACATTGCAACACAGTCTGTGGCTCAGAGTTTGGTACTCTGCAGTCACATCCTAATGACTAGCAGGGTTTCCACATACCACTAGCAACCTGTTTTACGGAGTATAAGCAGAAGAAGATAGGCTAGTGTATCCAAAGCTTGCGACTAGAGAGAGAAACAATTTACTGCTTATGCTCTTAGGCCTTTCAAAATATGCTGTGCTAGGGGGTTGGCTTTTGAACTTTCTCCCCTTTTATCTGAGGTCTCACCAGTCTTATTTCCACAGAGGACAAGAAAACAAGCATTGAAGCGTCTTCTACCCAAGAAGAACTCCCTGAAGGAAAGAAAGATGCATTCACACAAACACAAATTAAGAACTGAATCCTCCATAGGCAACTTGCATTCAGCAGAGGTCTGGATCAGCTGCAATACATCTCATGTAACAAGCAGCTGTAGAAGCACAAAACTGGAAGAAATTGAGAGGTATACTCGTTATTGATTGAAGTGTATAGCAAGTTCATAAGAAGCCAGCTATGTTTAAGCTTCACTGCTGGGGGAGCTTGCACAATAGGAGCCACAACAAATTAGAGAAATGAATCTTCAGGTTGCACTCTAAGCTATGCTAAGAACAAGTTTTAAGTTCTGCAGAAGATGTTATGGTTGACTGAATATAGTTTTCTAAACCACTGATGGTGGTACCAGGCAAGATCCTGTTCCACAGCTATTTCATATCAAGTGCTATACAGTAGTTCAACTGTTTCATAGTTGTTGCTTCATACTGTCTTCCCCTTGTCCTGAGTACTACTCTCAAATCATTAAATCAAGTGTATTACAATTCAGCTTCACTTGAGGAAGAGTGATAGATGTAAACAGCGCAATACAGTATATTGGGAAAGGTTTCTTCAAGCTGTGCAGGGAACCGAGTGGCTCAAATGACTTGATGCAATACAAGTAGCATTAATAAACCAATTTTTATTTATTTTACCTGGTAATGTCTTAGACTTCATTTGTCATGAAAAATCTCTTTAATAGTAAAAAGTTTAACATAAATATAGTCAGGTACAGCAGCATGTTTCCCTATGAGCCATAAAGTACAACAGGAGTTCAAAACTGATAAAAAAAATGTTAAATCAGCATCAGTTTTGGTGTCTTTTTAAAGACTTAAAAATAGCTTGATTAAAGAACAGGAGGCTAGTGTAAGGAAATCTCCACATTAATAACTGCATCCAATTATAGATCAAATGTTAAAACTCAGAACTTAGTATTTTGGTAAGGTAACAGATGCAGCCAAGAAAAATTAAAAGTCTGTCAAGAACTGCAATATCAGCCGTTTATACTCTAAGAGAAGAAAGTGGACTTTGCACAGCTTATCAAGGTCCCTAATTCACCATATAGCCAGCAGGTAAGCATTTACTAAAAAGAGGCTGGAAGTAATTGAACGGAGAGGTTATGAAGGCCAACTATGTAGCTTCCAAGGACTATACATATGTCAGCCTTCAGGTGGGCTACATTTTTTATTTAATTACATACTGGCCAAGAGATAGTACTCCCCCCACCTTCGTAGTTCAGCATACAAAGCAGAACTGCAGACTGCCCTTACATCAGACATTTAATGCATACGGACTCCAAGAGCACATATTTATGCACCTTTCACTGTGGTTGATGCTTTCACTTTTTTTAATCTTGATTTTTCCTAGCCACTTAGAAGGCTGGCCTTTTGGGACCAGAGTGCTAGTATTGCTAGTTACAGTACCTTCTGTCGGAATGTTTCACATTTTCAGGATGTATCTGTCCAAGTTAAGGTTCCAGCAAATCAAAACCAAAAGCTATGCTGCAGTTACTGCATCTACAAATATCTGATACCAAGGCTGGTAATTTATGTGCTAGAATACGAAAACAGTACATTTAATAAGCAAGAAGAGTACATCACAGCTTGCTTTTGACTTTAAAGTCATTCTACTCTAGGAAGTTCTTTAGCAAGTGATCTAGACATCTCAGCATCAGGATCTGGGCAGAAAACATTTCAGATGCCATTTCAGATGCTCAGCAGTCTTCAGGATAACGTTTTACTTCAGGCAAGTTCAGAATTGCTGAACATCTAAGCTGTGATGGGATCAGGCCCGTGTAGTTACCTTCTCAAGCTTAAAAGAAATTGGCCTTTGAAGAAATACCATACCAGAATATTGAGAAAGCTGAGGCAGCCTCATGCTCAAGTATTTAGCATCCTTCTAGGACACACTTCCAGCAGTTATGTAAACTGTGTGCCCTCCTGTTTCAGCAGGTCATGGAAACCAAACCCTTATGCTAGGGTGAAAAAACTTCAGAACTTGTATTCTCCTGCTCTTTACATCAGTGAACCCAGCACAGGGTGCAGTATCAAAAGGTAGGAAGTTCCATGTTGTGGACAATGTTTCTTACAAAGAAGTCAGTCAGAAGATGTAAATTCCAAGTTTTCAGATATTGCAGAAGATACCAAAACACTTAGTCTGAAATGTAGCTTGAGACTGAGAAGTGCTTTCAGGTGATCACCTCCATGTCCGTATTACATGATAGAACAGCTGGGATCTTCACTTTGCTGCAGAAATAAAACACCAAGATATTAGGCTAATGAGCAGGCATACAAACTTACAGTTTATTGCTGGTTAAAGAAAAGATTGCTTACCTACCTGATCTTCTATTTTATGGTATTTTGTACATTTAGTTTCTTATTAAATCAAAGCAGGTTTTCAAGTGAGGCAGCATATTAACTATATTATATCATCAGGGAGAAGGAAAGGGAAAAATTTAGGAGTTGGAGTCCATGCAATACATTAGCCTATACCTTCTTCCATGAAGAGCTATCCAGCTACCAGTACTCCAACTCTGAAGCACCAGAACTTAACTGGCATGCAAACTCATGCTACCTATGTTAGGAAAAGAGCAGAAGAAAAGGACATGGAAACCCTCCCTTGAAGCACAGCATTGCATTCTCTGCATCATTTTGCTGCCCACAAGTTAACAGTAACTTAAGAACTGGTTATTTCAGTATCACCTATGTGGCAGAAGCATAGATGTACTAGTGACAATTTTGATAGCAGTTCAGCAGATGGGAAGGACATTAATAGTTGAGGAGGACTATTAGAATGGATTCTTACCCTAAGTGATACAAAACCATATTGTAGATGTGCTGATAAAACAGCAAATTAGAGGTAGAAGTTGCCTTTGCTTTCCATCATTACAGAACAAGCCATATTAGTCAATTAAAATAAAGAGCCTTTAGAACACTGGAGGAGGTGCCCTACTTCAAACATCAAGAAGCTTGTAGCAGTGTCCTTAAACCCCTACATTTCTACTGGTGCAACTTAGCCATTTTGGTGTATGCTGTTCATTAAAAGCCAGAACTGCATTACAGAACAGCGTTCAATAGCCTGTTAGGCAAAGTCTCATCCTCCTTCACATTGAGACTAAAAATACTACAAGAATGTATATGTAGCCAAGAGACTTTGATAAACATTAACCCAGATGGTATAATAATAGTTGTTTAGTTAGGTTTTTCTGTTTGGAAGAAGAACAAGGAAAGAACTGAGCTGCAGACAACTGCCTGTTCTGAGGTACATTTTTTTCCAGAAAATTACTGAGGTACTTCCAAGTTGTTTTCAGACAGGTATACATAATATGAAGATACATAGGACATGGTGGTGGCTTTAAGACCTGCCGCAGTAGATGCCAGTCTTTCTTGTAGCTGTATAGAATCAATTTTAGCAAGAGTGTGGTAACTCAAAAGACTTTTGTCAGCAGGAAGGAAAGAATGACATTTTTAGCAGGCATTCCCTTGTACTTAGGGCCTTAGTCTGCACTAAGAACAGAGACAATGCTATTTCAAGGCAAGAAAATCAACTCAGTCAAAATAAAGGTTAGTTTTTCAGTGATGACCAATTCAATAACACTTCAGCAATACTTCAGCAATTAAAAACTAGTAGTTTTAGAAGAACTCAGGATGCTGACCTTCAGACTTGTATGATCAAAAGCCGCTTGGAGAAGCCATGACGAGTCTTTTGTAGTGCACTGCAACATGCAAGTTGCTGCCAAAAGGTTACAGGTGTACCAAAGCCAGAACATGCTCATTCTGTTGATATATGTTCTATGAGTATGATCTGTATCTGTACTTCATTTCCACTTGGGAAGTATTGAAAGAAATATCTAAGACTAAATCAAGCCCAAGATACTTGTTTCACACAGCAAAATAAGAAGTTTCTGGAACCAAGCTGACACTGATGTGCCTCAAAGCTCATGACTGAGTTTAAAAGGAACTTAGCCAGCTGTTGGTACATTTACTTTGATTTCAGCGTTTTCTTAGTTTTGAATGGAAATTACATTTCTTCAGTGGGGATTTAAGTCATGCACATTAGAGCAAGTCAGGAACACTTCAATATCAGTTAAGTCATTTGATCCTACAGAAATAAGGAATTTCTAGTTAGTGTTCACATTCTGGTCTTGGAATAGGAGCTTGCAAGTTTATTCACAGTGAAATGTTTAGATGAAATACAGAAAGCTAGCATTCTCAAGTGTCTGGCTTCTAATTGCTGAAACACTAAACACCATTTGATCATATTCAGACAAAAGAAAAGCATTAATTCCATTTCCAATGCAAAGCCATGCAAGCTACATCCTACATGGGATGGAACTGAAGCATTATTAATGAAGCAAGCTGAGATGACAAGCAGAATTCTCACTGGTCTCACCTGCTTAAGGATGCTCACAGGAACCACTATCATGAAACCAAACAACATTTCTTTTTTCTTCTTCTTTTGGTCTGACATCAAGAAAAATAGTAAGAGTTGTAGGATTTGGATGGTACTTGGGGAGATATTTTCATATGATGAAAAGACATTTGTGCTCAGAATTATTCAATTGCTTGTATTTCAGCTTCAAGCAGCTTACCTGTGATGGAAACTCCACTTCACTTCCAGTTAGTTCTTCATACTCATCACCTTGCTCACCACTTTCTTCTCTGGGTACATGCATTAACTTCCTCTCTGCCAGTTCCTACAGTACAATTGAGTCACCACCAAGCACCGTCAAGACTTGAGCACATCAAGCAAGCTTAGTATAAGGACAGAAGCAGCCAGCAACTCACTCACCTTGCCTTCATCTGTAATGAGTGTAACACCAATATTAGCCCCAGCTCCCCAAGACTTCTGAGACGTCCAGATCAGATCACTAGGACCTGGGAGTACACCAGCAGCTGCACCCCAGATCTGCAACAGGTTTAAGGTGAGCTTATGAAAATTCTTGTCTGTAGTTAGATTAGAACTCATTCTAATACACAACTCCAAGTACTTTAATACTAAAGATCCACAGCAACAGAAACTGAACTACTCTCACCCCAGCAAGTTAGTGCTTCTTATAAGATTCAGGAATACTAAGTAAGTTTTACAAAAACAACCTACCGTAACTACTTGGCCTGCCTGAAGAGTAAAATATGAGGGAAATTTGTACATTACATCTGACACACACTCAAGATGTCTTCTCAACACCCATCCATTGAGTGGCTGATCCTGTGGGAAAAAAGAAAATTTCTCTCAGCATTACAGTACAAACGCAAGGTTCCTTCCAGTCTCACAGGTCATTTAGTCCCTCTCTTGTGAGGCAGAAGACTACAATCAAGTATGAGGCTGCCTTCGAATTTCCAGTGAAGTCCCCCAGTATTTTCTCAGGGAGAATCTTAGTCCCAGAAGTTCAGGCACATCTGCTCTTGTCATCTGTTTAATAGGGATAATGTTCTAAGTAGGGAGAGTATCTTCGTGTTATCCTTACCACAAATCAGTTCACAAGGAGTCATACTTTGCAGTGAAGACAGAGCAAAATTGAACAAGTACCTCATCAGAGTTGTTTTTAAGCCTGACAAAGTTCCCATCTGCATCAATTTCTTCAATAGACACTTTTCCAGAAGATGTAGCATGCTGAACAGTCTTCAGTTCAGCACTATGTCCTTCTTGTTTGGCTTTCACTTTCCTTTTCTTCCCATGCAGGAACCGTCGCCCTTGACTTGTTGCTCGAGTTGCAGTGCTGTGTGAAGATGGCCTAGGCGACAACTTTAGCCTAGAAGGGAGTGAAATAAGCAAATTAGGTATTGAAGTGGAAGTTATTTCTTCTCCTACCAGGATAGCCAAGCCTAACAGCTTCTTACCTTCAAGCTTTCCATGAAGTCTTGAATGTAAGACTTTATTTTTACTGGCAGGAGTAGTTTAAGTAGCTTGTTAGGTTTGGAACACAGCCCAAGACCTGAAGTTCAGAGCAAGCTTATACTGATAAGAAATGATTCCCAATTGCAATAAGTATTCATTTAAAGTCTCTACTTAAACAACTTTCACTACAGAGTGCATAATTCTTGACCTTTAAGCATGAACCAGGAGTTCATGTTGTTCCCACCGAGGAGCATCTGGATAGTTGAGCGCTAGTACAGCATCCTACTTTCATTCATGCATGCATACAGCCAAAACGCTGAAGTTTTGATCGCTAAATGGACTTCTGAGCTAGCTATAGATTAAAACTTGCACAGAATGACCGTACTGCTTAAGCTGTGTGCCCTGATGTTTTTGCAAAATTTGTTACTCCATGTAGAAATGACATCAGCATCTAAGCCTGATGAATAAGGGGGAAAGGAAATAGTTTTAGACTTCAACACTGTCTTTGATATAACTCCACAATTTAGTGCACAGCTTTTTTGATTCTAGGGAGGGATAGCTCATGGGCTTTTGAGCTTTCAGTTTGTCAAGTTATTTAATTTTAGTACATCATGTGAAGGATGTGGGATATAAATACCATCTACAGGAGGCTATACCTAACTAAATTGAGGTACCAGTTGCACACAGTATTTGTTTCTTGCATCTTCCACATTTTGATTATACATAGTTAATTAGTGTAGAGATCATGAAACAAGCAGTTCTTCACATGAAGGTTGTGTCATAGCCTACCTCTGTTCCTCTCCTTCCAGCATCTTTCTATAGGCATTTATTTCCAGATCTAGAGCCAGTTTCACATCCAAGAGATGCTCATATTCTTCCAGTTGTGCTTGAACCTTCTGCCGGGCTTGTTCCATTTCTTTATCCATTGCAGCCAAATGGCTTCTATGTAGATCATGATCATGATCCAGCATCTCCTGCAGCTCCTTTACTCTTTTCTCCAAAGCAGCATTCTAAAATTAAGAAAAAAATTACATTCTAACTGAATATTAGAGAGGAAGTAGTTTCAATTGTGTATTTAATACTAGGAATAGACAAAAAAGGTAGTACCTGGGTTTGATACTGATTAATTTCAGATGTCAGATTATCAACTCTCAGTTTTGTTTCCATTAGCTCCTCCCGAGCAGCATGGGCAATGTCGCTACTTCTTGCTGCGGAAAGCTGGGCGTTCTCCACCTATAGAGAAGTCACTGTTAGCAATGAGTTGCTTGTGACCATGCATTTTCAAAATAAGGAAGAGAAGACCAAGTGATTTCCAGCTGTTACATATGGAACTAGTCATGTTTTACTTCTTAGTATCTGTACACTTAAGACCCAAGTCGGACAAGTTTTTTAACTGCTTTTCAGGGAGACTTGCATGAGTTTGACATGCACATTGAAAGAAATCAGCAATAATCAGCTGATCAGTGAGAGATGCTGGATTAGGATATTTCAGTTACAAATGCATGAAGACTTTGTATAGATATGCAGTAAATGTATTCTCCCAGAAGAAAAATGGAGAATGCTTGGAAGCTGCTTGTCAAAACATGAGGCTAGGTATGCTCAGAGAATTGTTTTTCCCCAAAGTCCTGTTGCTAAACAGTTCCAGCATCACTATAAGCAGCACTAAGCTATTTCTAGAGCAAGCCAATCCTGAGATTTTCCAAGTAAGGAAATGCACTGAAATAAAGTGCAGTCATGCTACTACATGAGGCACTCAAGACTTCCAGTGGAGAGTTGGACAGAAACATCCAAATTCACTAAGCTGTCAAATAGTGCAGAATCACATCCTCTACGTCTCTTAAGCAGATGTTTTTCACTGAATAGTTCTTCTGGGTTTCTCTGTACTACAGCTTTCTCTATTAGCACACCAATACTGTGCACTGCACCCAACCCAGAAACCCCTGGGATCTTTCCTACAACAGTGAAAAAAAAAGTATTACTTCTTGCTGGATTTGAGGCTAATGCTAGGGAAAAGACCAGTTCTGGATGACAAACTGTCAAGCTACCTCCATTGTCCCCCTCCCCCAATTATCCAATACTACAAACTTGAAAAGCACATTTGTATTTCTGTTTAAAAGTATGCTTGTAGAACTGTAATAACACCTGATTCCATGCATTAAAGTAAAATTCATTGTTTTCAAAAATACTGAATTATATTAATATAAACATAGCACACCTTGGTCCTGAATTTGTCAGACGCTCATTTGTTAGAGGATTGAATTATGATCAGCTTTCTTACATTAACCATTCCTACTTGTTCTCTAAAGAGCAATTTTGTTTGGAACCATGTGTTGGTAGCAACAAGTTCTGTTGTCGAATTTGAGTTTCATAATCCCACAACAACTGATGTTCATTACCCTTCACACTTAAACCTAGAAGATCTGCAGTGAATGCAAGAGATCCATCAGTCAGTTATTTATGCTAGTGTGACTTAAATCACATCAAGGTGCAGAGAACTGTTTTACTGGCATCTTTTGCAGACTCACTCTTGCATTGAATGTTCGCTCCAGCTCCTCTTTGTATCCTT
>VXAV01002223.1:124309-146608 GCA_013399715.1 Alectura lathami | reverse complement strand
CACTGTTACCGTTTAGCATTGCCTTACTCTGAAGAGAACCCTACTCTGAGAATAAAGATACTAGGAGGAATTCTGCTTAGAAGTAACTGTATAAGTGGAGGGAAAGCAGCACTGGACATACACAACAAATCCTTTGCGGAGAATTTTCACTAATGTGCCCTCTTAGCTCCACATGGGTCTGTAAAGGAAGGGAGCTGAGAGGGAAAGTGAGCAGCATTGAAAAAATGTCCCTAGTCTTTCATATTGAGAGTAATCATCTACATAAAATAGGCAAAATTCAGTTAGATTATCTTCCAGTAATGAGCTGGCCTCCCTCTTCCATCTTCAGAATCCAACTCATTTTCCCAGAGCTTCAGGGTTATTTACTCTGTAGAAAGTTGGCAACCCAAGATTCCCATGTCATCAAGTCTGTCCATTCTCCTGAGAGAAGAGTTTCCTTGTACAACATCCTTGCACCTGCTTACTCTTCCCTAGATCTTCTCAATATCAGAGCATTCCAAACTTTGTGGAATTATTTTGTGCTACTTGAACATGTTAGTAAGTCTTATAATTGTGTGATTTCCTCAGGTGATATGGGGCAGGCCCTGTTCCATTAATCTGTCCTTGTGTGAAGGTATAAAACTAGGTGATATTTTCATTGTCCAAGATCAAAGGCTTTGAGAGTTAGACATCTATTTTATTCTGAGGAACTACACCCGCATCTTTACAATAAATCAAAATTGGACTATATCTGGTACCTGTCAAAGAGTATATGCCTTTGTCTGCAGAGAAAAACTAGAATGTTGTTTTAAAAAGAGCATTTAAAACCTCCAAAGTACAATCCTCCTTTTTAGGTGGTGGTGTGCAATGTTGCAAGGTTCAATTAACTGCTATAGAGCAGGGCACTTTATTGCCCTAGATATTCAGCATGGAAATACATGCATGAATATTTTATATAAGAGCACAAATAAAGTCTTTACAATGTTGTTCTCTGGCAAGCTGTGATTTAGTCAAGTTTTTGTCTGAATCAAATCTGCAAGTTCCTGAAGGATTCTTCTCTGCATGTAAGTTACAGGCTGCTGTATAAAACAATACGCTATGATTTACATTGATGCTATATTTAGTCGAGAAGGGGGACACAATCAGATGTTTTTACGTGGCTAAAGAGAGCATGGTCAAAGAAAAATGATGAATGATGCTTTGTGTTGACGGGTGATGCAGCTTGCTAGGCTAAATACTTACTCTGAAGCGGGGCTTGCAGTGGCACGATTGGTCTTGTAAAATGGGGGCCTGCCTGCTTGATCTGTCCTGCGTGTTGGAATTGACTGTTTTAATAAAGTAGCTGAGATGGAAGGAAACCCCATTCAGAGATCTAATTAACATGAGAGGGGTCAGACACCTCTGGAGTCTGAAGCAGGGAGTGCTGGAGTTGGCATGAAATTTAGATTGGTGTGGACATCCTTGATTTTCATGGGTCTTGCTTTCAGAAGCTCTGAATACTCTTTATGAGTCATTTGGTTGGTATTTAAGCCCTGTTCAACTTTTACAATACTGATATAGCTCATCTACATCCACTTCTCTGTTCAGAGGCTGCCCTAGCAGCCTGTGCCACTTTCATGAACTGTTACTGCCGGAGCATCTCATTGCAGTAGACATTGTTCTCTGATTTGCTCAAGGCTGGTGCTCTGCTCAGCTTCTGCAAGGTTCTGAAGTTGCAAAGGTCTCTCAGCGGGGCCAGTCCATTCATGGCTGCTCTACAGAGGACCTGTCCAAGCTCAGACTTCTCAGGGATGTGTAAACTGGCTCATAGGACTCCAGCCCACCTGTAGCCCATCTTATTTTTCCTATATTTTGTAAACTAAAAGTATCGAACCTTGGCTAAATGGAAACACCTCCCTNGGAAACCCCCCCCCCCCTCGCCTTTTTTTTTTTTTTTTTTTTTTTTTACATATTTTTTCTTAATATTTCATCAGGACACTTAAATATAACCAGCTAATTTTACACCTCAAATGTTCAATCATTATTGTCACTTTAGCTGCCTACAAATTTCACTGTTTATTTCTGGAATCCTATTTCAAGTATGGCAAGATTTGTGCAAGCTTTATTGTGAAGGGTGAAATTTAAACTTTATTAGGATTAAGTGTTTAATAGTATAATTTGCTGCATATGTTGCAAATACAAGCTGCTATGAATAGACCCTCTGTTTGAAAAAAAGAGCATTTGATATGTTATATATGGACTTAAATCCAATATGTTGTTATCTTTAACTAAAGGAAATTATAAGAAGAGATTTACAGAGAAGGGTTTATTCTATTAACTTTAATTTCTTTAAAACACTTCTCAACCAAAGTTGAATTTGGTTTCTGTAATTTTACTTTGTGCTGTACATAACTTCCTTTGTTCCTCGACTATTATTCTGAAAGTAGAACAAGATTGGCTGTTTTTCATATACATGAGAGGAGAAAAATAGTAGTAGTAGTAGGTGAATATTTATTTAAGTGGGGTGCCCTGTTTTTCTATTTGTCCACTCATAGCAGACTTGACGATTTAAGTGCAAGGCTTCCTGTTATATTAGTGTAATTTTTTAATGTGATATTTATACCTTGTAGAGAACTGGGAGAAAGGCTCTCCCTTCCCTGCTAGCTCCCTGCCTCCCAGGAAACAGCAGAATGAAGCACATTAATTTAGAACAGGTATCAGGTTTTGGCTCAATGCTGGAGAAGCAAAAACAGGAAAGCAGCACAGCCTTGTATTTTCCCAGTCTGCATGAGGTCTTTGATTAATCTGAAATGCTTGTGATCGGTTTGGATTCTTACGGGTTTAGGACGATTTAGAATGATTTTGTGTTTCTAAATGGCTGTAATGAATAGGTTTGGCTTATTTTGAGATTCAGAGACCACATTAAATTTTCTTGGCCTAAGCTTTTAGATTTTATTATTGCCCCCTACTTCCTTTTAATGTATGTAGTTGCTTCTTTGAGGCCTTAATTTAGGTAGGGAATCATGTTTTCTTAAGAAGTTGGTTCTATTTTTAATAGAACAATTTGCAGTCAGACTCTTGCTCTGTTATTAAAACTGGAGTAGCATACAACATGAAGGAAATAGCTGCATGCAACATAATTCTAAGAAAGGAAAAGCACAGAGAAGAGACAAACTCATTCAGTCACTTCACACAGTTCTCTGCAGGACAGCAACAAATTTGAGACCTTGTGTGGATGTGTAGGATTCCTTTCAGTCTTCCTACTAGCAACAATATAAAGCTCATATAAAGGCACAGAATAATTACAGCCTGAGTCAGGCCAGCATGTTGGCTTTTTTTCACTATAATCAGGATAAACGGATATCTTGGCAAAAATAACTAGGCTCTGAAATAGAGATGTCCTGGACTGATAATTCCAAGTACAGCCAAACTTGTAGAGAAATACACAGGTTAAGATTTATGTTCTGGTCTTGCTATTTGAAATGGATGCTGTTTAAGTTTCATATAATAACATTTTACTCTGTATAGAATGCAGAGGAAGCCAGGCCTTTTAAAAAGTACAAATGAAAACAACTGAATTACTGCCACAGATATCTTCAGCATAGCTTAACTGCGAGTGAACTGTGTTATTGTTTACAGTTCGTAAAGCAATGGAGAATGTGAAGAGATGTATAATTGTGCAGAACATCGGCTGAATCAAGAGCACAGTATTTCATGCCACTGTTTGCAAATTCACTGAGTTGTATAGATTCTAGGTTCAATAGTTTTTAGTGTTGTGGTCATCTTCAGCCTGAGGAGAAGTAATAGATACACAGGGAAAAAGGAATCCTCAATTAAATAAAAGGGTGGATGAATTTATTTCCCTGCCTCTGCACAGTCCATTGTTCTTGGATTCTGTCTGTATTTTTAAAAGTCTTAGAATGCTAAAGACAAACATATGAGAATCTGGAACCATGTTAAAGCTTTAGATATTGAACTGTTAGGGTTGGCTTCCTAGCTCACATTAGCTTGTACTGGCAAACTAAGAGCTGACTGTGGATAAGAAAATTCAGGGGAGGTTATTGCCACAGACCCATCCAAAAGTGCTCAGGAATAGTCAAAAATATTTTGTAGGAATAGTGCCTTTCTGTAAATCTTTGAAATTAAACTATGCTGTCTGTTTAACCTTATGCGCAAATGGTAGCAGTAGAAGAGAAGCTGCTGGATATGTGATAGCTGAGTTTGCACTGTTGGTTAGAAATCAGGCACGTATTGAGAACTCTGCATTTGCCCTTGCTGTTTTTAAAAGTAGTGAGCTGAGTATCTCTTGTTCTACAAGAGGCATGACAGCCTTTCAAAAGACAAGGTCAAGTGGACAAACCAAGATTATGTGTACTCTGGAAAATTCAATATACAAAATCTGCTTTTGAAAAGCTGTTTACACAAGCTCCTACTTCTGAGAGAAATAATGATGCTTACAACTTTACTGAAACAGTGGAGGCTGAAAGACTAGCCTACAAGATGTGTATGCCAGAGCTCATTTCTCATTCTATGTGCAAGACAGATGCATTAGCAGAGGCTTGATTGTACCAGCAGCCATCGTGAGTGTCAGTCCCTCTGGAACCTTTCCTGTATTGGTTAAGGTAGCAGAGCTTTCAGTAGCTTGACTACAGCCTTCACTTAATGTTCAGTTGTGTCTGATTTTTGAGGTGCCAGGAGATCCAGTGAAGTGCCGGTAACTAGGTGCACTCTGAAAAACTATCACTCCTGCAGTTATGTTCTTCAAACTCGCAGAAAAGTGTTCATCTTATTAGTCATCTGTTATGCCATCATAAACTTCAGTGTGGTATTCTGAGGGAGTAAAATTATTCTGTTAAATTTCCCGTAGAAAGATTATCGTTGTTGGAAAACAATGTTTGACTTATGACATGTCTCAATTCGTCTGTCCTGGGAGCTATCCATTGTACATACACATCTGCTCCTGCACACCCACACAGGATGGGAAGATATTCCTCCACAGGAAGGTCTTCCGCTCCCTCAGCGTGCAGGTGGTAGGTATTGGCAAATCGCGTATTGTGGATATGGTAGCCAAGTTCCCAGAGTAATGCACACATAGTGAAGCAATTCTCTCAGCATCAGCTGTTCGGATGAGAATACAAGATGGGTGACTAGGAGTTTAATCGCATGGCCCATCTTTCCATGTGATACCTATTTTAGCTTGTACTTGATACTGATTTCACTTGAAATATGGACACTAAGAGGGCTAAAGACCATTAGCGAGATCAGTCTTAGAGAAGACACAAGGTACTTAAAATATTTAAAAAACAAACAAGCAGAACACCCTGAATATAGTGCACATTAAGAGGGCTTCACACTTTTCTTTTGATTCCAAAACACTGGTCATTGTGTTGCCTTTGAAATGCAGATGTTCTACAGTATCCTCTATTCTTCGTTTTTGTTGTTGTTGTTGTCATGTCCATTGAACGTTTTTCTGTAATTCCCTGGGTCATTTTAAAATTACTTAACGATATTTATTTGCTCATCACGGAAGATGAGTGATAAGGTTATAGTGTTTTAAGTATACTGATCAGAGTGAGTGTCTTGTTCTGAATTAGCACTTTCTATTTTCATTTTGTCTGACTTGCTTAGCTGTGTCTTTTAACATTTCAGCAATTCCAGTTCATTCTGAGGATTTATTCCATTCTTTCCAGGAGCAGATCCTGTGTTTATCTTTTCTCACCTCAGTAAGAGCCCTTTCCCCTCTACCATATCAGTCCTCCAACATTACTGCACACATCGTTTAGAAGAACAAAAAAGAATCATTAAACTAATGACCATTAGTCTTAATGGTTGTCAGTGAACAAATGACTGCAGTGCCTGTCATGTGAGCTTTCGATTGCTCTGGTTTTCCTAGCATTGAGGCACAGTTATCAAAGAAGTGGCTTAACAGGAAGTGTAAACACAAAAAACTGTCAGTGAATGTTAGTAGATGAATTGTGAGCCAGAAGGGGACAATCTTGAGATTAATAGTAGGTCTTCTTTCATAACGGGTCTTCTTACATTTGGAGACTTTATTTTTGGGGGGAGCTTCTTTTGTTACATTATTTGCTTTTTCTTCATGTATTGACTTTGTTCCAGCCAGCTTTTCTTTGTTAATGCTGGACAGTGTGTATGGCTCAATACAACACGCAATTAAAACCTTGCCCTGACAGAGATGCTTTCATTGGCAAGAGACAAAACAAGACAAAGTACACTTGGAGAACAACTGCTTCCCATCCTCAAAAGGATTAAGAGGGAATGAGAAAGGGAAAGGATCAGGATAACAAGACTGGTCTCACAGGACTGAGGGAATAGAAGCTGAGAAGCAAATATGAAATTCAGTTAAGTATGGAACAGTGTGGAAGCATGCTTGAATGAGCGAGTTGCAGCATTTGAACAGTGGGCCAGTGTCAGGGAAAGCATTTCAACAGCAAAAAATTTGGTGGGGGTGACCAAGAGGATGGAATTGTATGGCAATTAACTCAGTGATAGATGACAAGAACAGAGATGCTAGTAAGGTGAAGATAATGATTTCTCAGGGGTTAAAAATATCTTATTAGGAAGTAGCATGCTTTGCCTGGTGGTTGGTTTGTCAGTACTCTTACCATCAGTAAAGCAGAAAAAGCTTAAAAGCTCTGGAGTATTTGCAAAATGCATTTGAGACTTAGAGACTGCGTGCTGTGAACAGTTTCTTTTGGGAATTTCTCTTTAAAATCCTGCTGAAACAGGTGTGCACATGTGGAAGGCGCTTGGCTGAAAGGCATTCACCTCACGTGCCTTATTAATAGCCTTAAACCAACATTCCTACAGCCGAGCCATGACCATTTAACTGCTTCCTTATTGTGAAAATGTGCCTGGCCGAGTCGGTGTGCTGGGCTGCTTAGTCCATAAACCTGGCAAAGGGACTTACTGCAATGGAGAAAGAAGGGTAGATGAAGAGCTGGATTAATATCACCAGAATTATCAGAAGTGGTGGAAAATTAATGGTGGAAAAATCACGTTTTCCTCTCTATGTGTTAGGCACGTTCATGTGGTGAGCTGCTGTAAATCATAAGTTAGCCTGAGAACGATTATCTGGCTGGGGCATTCTCTCCAGTCTAATTTCTTTGAGGTGAGAAAGGATTCATCTACTAGAGGTAACAGAGGAGAACCAGTCTGATTATTTCCACCCTTATTCAGGGTGGTCTTTCTTTGCAGCTAGAATTTTGGGACCTCTTTGATGACCCGTTAGCAAGATGGTAGCAGGGGCTGTCAGTGCTCCTTTGAAAAAAGGTGGATAAAAGAACAGCATCAACCCAGGCTCTCTCCTCCATGGGTTGGCAGTGCCAGCAGCCAAGTATTTGGTCACACACGGGTGATGATAGGCCACCACCCACAATGGGATCTGTCCTTTCCCGTCTTGATTGAGGGAAAGGGAAAAAATCCTTGTGATAATACAGCAGGAGAAACAAACAAAACAAACAGCCCTGTAAGCTTGTCCAAAGGCCTGGAGAGAAAGCTAGGCAAAATAATATCCGGAATTTAACAAAGCAGTTTAACTAAATGTAAAACCAACATATTAGGTATATTCTCTTTTCCTTGACACCTGCTAAACTGTGACTGAAACTTTCTGAAAATGTTTCTTATTTCAAAAAAATGATGAACTTGCTGTAGAGATTTCTTCGCCCAGCTCTACGGCCCGTGCTGTGCAGGAGGTCGTATCAGTGCTCTTGCTATGCGTCGGAGGAGTTCTGGCGCCGCTGAGGTTGTTCTCCATTTACTTGAGTGATTTCACTCTTTTAATCTGGATGTGCACAAGCTTTTGCACAGCCTTATCTATGTGTATTTATTTTGTGGAAATCACTGAAGTAGGTCAGCAAACACTGCTGATCAATAGAGTTTGTTCTCGTGTCTTGTGTTTAGTTGCGGTTATTTTAGTGTAGCTGAGTGACCTTTGTGGTATGACTGGTATATTCTTTTTTAGAAGGGTGTTTTTGTATGTATCCTACAGTAAACTGCTGTGTCTTGCCTCTGAAGAGGAATCTTGCCATCTTATTCTTTGTAAGTTGTGATTTTCTTCCTGTTACCTGGACTACACCTGCTTACATGGGATTTGTGGTACTCTTTGAGGGTCTTACTCAGTTAGAGGTTTAGTGATGGTAGATGTTGATTTTCAAATCTTTCTATGTTCTTAATCTGTCAAAATTGCCTGTGGCATGCTTTCTTAGTTGTACTTCAGTTTGGGGCTATTTGATTTTCAATATGTATTTGCACCAAAATGTATTTTCCTTACTGGGAAAATATTCCAGTTCTTGGTGGCTGAGTGTTTGCTTGTGTTTTGACCTAAAAACAGAAACAGACCTATGTTTCTGTTAGGAGAATTTGTAGTCATTTACAGTAGCAGAGCAAATTCATGATAAACACCATGCTGTTGCTAATGACAACACTGCATGAACAGTATGCAATGATGAAAAATTACTCGTGCTAAGGCAGGCTTTTTTTTTGGTCTGGATTACTTGCCAATTTTCCCCTGCCACCTGAATCAGAAGCAGATGTACTGAGGCTGAGGGCAGGGAGAGAGCTCCCTGTCATTAGCAATGCAAAGCACGGCAAAGCCCTATGACACACGATAAGGAGTCGCTGTTCAGACTTCCCCACGTTACAAAAGCCTCTGTTTACGTTTGCACTTGTGAACATCTTTATTTAATGTCAAGATCTTCAGTATCTGAAGTATAGTGGCTTAGGATTCTTTTTTCCCCTAAGTGCTGTGGTTTTAATACCATTCCATTGCCCCACACATTTCCCTTCTTTGTGCTTTCATTATGCAACAGGAATTCTCTTAAAAATCTGGATCTGCCACTAGTTCTAGCAGGTGTTTGGCTTCTGAGCGCCAGAGTTTTTTTCCTTACGCAGCTTATGGATGAGAATTTCACTGCCCTTAGGCACAATTTCAACTGAAGTATATGAAAAGCATGTTACTGTGTCAGTTCAAATTATATCACTGTTAAAGAAAAAACTCTAAAGGAAATTAAATACAAATAATCACACTACCATAACATAGCCTTAATAACATTAAGGTTATAATTTAAATTAAAAAGAATCAGGAAAATCTGAGTCAGGAGTCCAATGTCATTCTTAGCCAGACTCTCCTGAGAGCAGCCATTGTAAAATGAGGATAATGACAACTTTGAGTAATATGAGATCTCTTGATGAATAGCACTAAAACACTAGAAGGTAGAAGAACTAAGCAGATTTTCTCACTAGGTATGATATACTACATTGGAACAAAGTATTGTGTGAAGTTTTTATCCTACAATTTCTCATCATTAGACTATTTATCTGATAATAGCTACATTTTTTTTTTTCCAATATGCGACAGTGTGCTAGGTCCCATTTTGTTCAAATCCAAAAATGGGAATTGTGAGCTACCTGCATTACCTTCCTCGATGTGTTTAAACCTGCATGTAGACAGGCTGACAACATCTAGCTGAGATATACTGTTCCCTAAATCCTGAACCCTGCAGCCATGTTAGTGTGGGCATATCACTGTATTGAAGTGAAAACAAGGGGGCATTTGGCCAAGTGTTGGTGCAGAATTTCTTACAGAACAGTGCCATAAAGTCTTACCTGACTCAAATTCTTGCTTTACGTTGGCTTTCCATTTAGATCCGACTCTTGGTCATCTGGGAGTATTTGTACCTGTCTTATACCCTTTCTTTAGCATTATTAGAGCATACTGGATGAGTGGATGAGAAGGAAGGACTCTGTTAGGAAAGAGTGATATTGCCCTTGCCCTGTTGCTTTGTTTTACTAATCTCACTAGTAAAGATTAGGTGCTGCAGACTCCTTGGCCCATGTGGTCCACAATCGTCTCCTATTTATTTTCTTTGTATGCTATTACTGAATAATCCTGATGTCTGCTAGTGCTATTTAGGTGTCTTGCTTGCTCCTCCATGATAGAGGCTCCCACTGCTCGATGAAGGAATTTCACTAAATAATTTCTCTGGTTTCATTTTGTTCTTTAATCCTTAAGCAATATGAGCATCTTCAATCAGTGCATGTGTTGATTTGTAAGGCTTTATAATTCCACTGCCTCTGACAGTGATCTTAAATAACCTAAACTAAGTTCCTTTCTTGCCTTTTGTAAATAAATCTGCGATTCCTCAAGGATTATGCTTCCTGTCTCCTTCAGCATGTCTCTGAAGGAGGCATATGGGCAGGGTGCAGTCATGTATGTAGAAAAACAAACAAGATTGTCGGTTTCCTGCAAAAGGAGTCCATTATGTTGGTAGCAACTTCTCAGTTCAGCAAGAAAAAAAAAAATTCACCACATAGTAGTCATGATAAATAAAGTTTTAAGAAAGATTTTGAACATAATACAGATTATCCTGATTTCCTTGCTAAAGACACTGATAGTATTTTTGTAACATTTTTTTTTTTTTCCCTATGGAAACCATAAGGACCCTTAGAAACTTTTGGCAGATTAGTTGGAGTTCCATATGAACATGCTCCAATAATGCTGAAAGCATTTGATTTATGACAAGAATTTTGCCAATTATTAGGTTAATAAATAAAGAATAGAAGGTGGGTTTGGTTTGGAATAGAATTGAACATATGGTGTAAGAAGGGATAAAAACCATTTTAGAAGCCATCATTAACCTATGTCTGCCTTGCTTGAAAGACTAAAAAGATGGATTAATAAAATAGTGTGTTCTGTCTCATTTCTAGATTTTTTTTTTTTACAAGATATTCTTCACTTTCACCATTTTAGGCATTAACGTATGTTCCATCAAGAGGATTTTAGCAACTTTGATCTAAAAAAAAAAAATAATGAAAACATCCACTTATCCACCCTCCTGGCCCTCCAAAGTAACAAGCCCCAGCCGATGTCCAGGTGGAATCTTCCTTCACCCTTCAAAACTGTTGTTAGCGTCTTGCGTTGTAAGTCAGTGCTTTAAGATAAACTGCTGTACAAGACCTTCCTGTAAAACCAGTAACCAAGCGAAGAACAAAACCGATAACAGTAGTCAAGCTGTGTGTTCAGGAGGTACAAGCTCGGGAACAAATTGCGGTCAGTCCCTACAGCAGGTACCAGCCCTGCTCACCACACCACTGGCAGCCTCTCAACACCAATGCCGCCGACATTGAATGCAGCTTCTCAGCATCTTTAAGGAGAAAGAAAGGAGACGTCACACTGTGCTGGGCTTACAAATTGTGTCACAACTGTGGCAGGGAATCAGGGGACAGGGATTAAAATTACTTTTTTGGTGTTGTTACTTAATTTCCTCTTTCCTACTGGTAAATCCATATCTTTGCAAGCCTTTTTTCTCGTTCTTCAGAATAGACCTGTCATCCCCTTTCTGTATGTGTAACTCTACTCTCATTGGTAACAGCAATATCCAGACTTTTTGGTATATGTTTTATCCATATGCTATAAAATTGCCTTTAAACTGGCTCTAAATATTGTTGTACCCATTCCCCCAAAGGCTAAATCAAAGGCCCAGGATATAATGAGGCATTGCATATTCTGAAAGCAGAGTCACTAACTTTCTGACAAGAATTGGAAATGAACTGTGTCAGGGTCATCTTGTCTAAGACTGCTGTATTTCCACGACGGATTTATTGATGCGAAGCTAGGTAGCACTGAGTAGTAACGAGTATTATTCGCAGGCTGGATGGTAAGTGTAGTATTGCAAGAGATGTTGTCTTGCTGTAGATGTATTTGGGCCCTGGATCTGTAAGGCTAGGAACGTTGATATCACTGGGAGCAACGGCAGTGTACTAGTGCAGATCTTTCAGAAGCAAACACCAGGCACATAAGTCCTTCAGAAAGGAGATAGTTTGCCTGACTCAGTTTCGAAAGAACTTCATTGGAGGAAGGAAAATGCTAGGGTTCATATTTCTTTTGGAAATATGAAGCAGAGTTGATATTTAAGCTGGGTTTTGAAACTAAATGAGATTTTGGCTAAATACTACTGCAGTTTTTCAGGAAAAAGTTTAATCTCTTAGCCAGACCACAGCAAGAGAAAACGTAAGTAGCTGTTGATAAATATCCAAAAGCTTAATCACTAGTATGAATTTAAGAAGGTAAATTAAAAGATTTTCACAATGTGGTGTTCTCAGTCTGCAGCCCAGCTTATACTGAAGAAAATACATTTACATAGAATCAAGAGAAATTTTGGTAGAAATAGCTTTCTGGAAAGACTGAAAGATAGTGCCTTAATGTGAAAACAAAAAAGTTTCCATTATCCTTGTGTTGGTTTTAGTTTGTACAAACCTACTGCTTGAGAAGGGCTTACATTGGGCATTATTTTCTGTTTTGAGGGCGTGATCTTACAATGTTCAATTTGGGAATGACTCCTGGTGCAGGATGGGCTTGATCTGAGCATCAGAAATGATGTGGGCAATTTCTTTTTTGCAGCTGTGAATATAATTGTAGGCATAGCGTAAAGTCAATTGTTAATATTAGATACTGTTCAAGCAATTGCTGGACTTTTAATTCATAAGTTACCTACTGACAGCATTTTACTTTGCCATCAATAGGTCTCTGATGCACTATGCTTAGGAATTTTCACTTATCTTTGTGTGTATCTCCAAGTTACAGACATATTTTCCCAAGCTGATTGCTACATGTTCTGAAAAGGTCTAGAGTGAGAGATAAGAGTAAAAATCAGTTGATTTGGACTTACTGGGGCAGATGTGATGTCTTCCTTTAACACACCAGTACATGGACTGCCGCACAAACAACCTTCAAGTCACACGCTTGAGTTCTGCCTCTGGAAGAACTTCTGGGTCAGCTTTCAGCTTGTCTCATCTTAGTTGTGACTTCCCTGATGAAATTTGGCAGCCCTATCCAGAGTTTCAGGGGATTCTTTTATGAAGGAGCATTTGGTTTCCATCAGTTCAGCTGCTTAGTAAGTGTCTTTTGAGACTTTTTTTAGAAAAAAGGTGTTTATATTTTAATTCTGGTTTAAAATGTTGTTGTCTTAGTTTAATATTAATTACTATTTTAAATAATTGGCCTGGTCTATAGAAAAGCTGAACTGCTGGCAGCTTCTTTGGAAACTCAGCTCACTTCCAGGGTCTCTAAATTTTTCAGAGCATCTAGCATTAGGAAGTTGATTTTTCGGTAAATCCTGATCGTAACAAAAGCTAATCTGAGTCTTCCTAGATACTTATTCATCAGCATTGCTTACTCTAGCAATATCTGAAGTTTTGAGCTGTTGATGCGGCTACTAACGCACTTCTTTGTGTGGTGATGAATGAGACTGGAGTGCTATACTCTATCTAACACTTTTTGTACTGGAGTCCTTGAAAATCCATTAAACTGAGCTGCTACTTAGCTTGTATATTAGTTCCCTAGGGCAGAAATCATGCTACAGCAGCTTAGTAGACAGATATTTAGCATGAAGAATTAAATTGAAGGCACATTTTTTTTTTTTTTTTTATGATTGGACTTGCCATGCATATTCATCTTACAAACAAGTATTTACAAGTTATTAATAATGTAGATGCAATTTCTCATTTGCTTTTTCTCCCCCAATCTTTTTCCTTAAAACAAGGACTTTGGAAACTAATACTTTCAAGACTGTGACTAATTTTCCCTTTCCAACAAGAGCTATTAAAAGAGCTGTGAAAATATAGAAAGCTAACTGCCTTTACCATGCTGGTCTGTTCAGAATTTACCTTGGGCAGGACAGCGCAGTTGCGCGTAACTATGAAGCTCAAGGTGACCGAACGATTACCTTTTGTATATTCCCCTCTATAAAAACAAGATACTGAGGCAATGTCAGGAACAGCACGGTATTTTGTCATCTTTGGCATTTAAAATGGATCATTTGGAAGTTTTCATTTTGTTTACGTCATCACATGGGACAGTTTGTTCTGTTTCTGCTCCCTATTTATAGCAAGCACACGGGCTTAGGGAAGGACTGATTTAAGTCTAGGTAATGCTGATTTGCAGTAAGTGTACATAACAACATAGTTCTTGCTTTGCCTCTTAATGTGCTTTTTGGTGCCAAGAAACTCAAAAATTAAAAATTATTGAACCTTAAGGATTAGCGTTTTACTTCTAATTATCTTCAAGTCATTTCTTTGAGACATTCTGTCTGTTTTCTCATCTTCTCGACTTTTACCACTCTGAGCAGAAAGCTCAGTTTCTAAAGCTGCTCTTGTTTATATATAAATAGGGAACAATTACTTTCCAGCCTTTTAGTGGCTATGATTAAATAGAATAGTGGCATGTTATTATGATGTTCAATTGAACTTCGTAATAGCCTTTGTATCGAATGATCCCTGAGAGCTGTAGACTAAACTACATTTTTCAATTTATCTGAAATTACAATAACAGTTTAAAGCCTTGGATGAAAATCTGTACCTTGGAAGGAATGACCAACGATTAATTTTTTTAGCCACAGGGAAAATTTACCTTTTTTTAAAATTATTTTTTTATTGCTCTGATTTGTTAATTACACAGGAGTTGGATGGCAATAGTTAATATGAATTCTGGGTGCCAAGGAAAAAAAAAAGCAATTACAGTATTTCACATTGCTGAGTTGTTCCATGTANTACGCTAATGAGACGATGTGCACCAGCAGCATACCTGATGTGCTTCAGTCACTGGCAGATAGTCTGTGGGACTGACTAGACCTAGTTTAAAATTAGCCCCTCTGCTCCAAATAGCGTTGCGTGGGTGTTTGCTACTGGGGACCATTTTGGTTTGCAGATTTACTCCATGGCACTTGACTTTGCTGCTTGCTAATGTCTGCTTTGCCTAGGAAGCACTCAGCAACCATCTCAGTCTTATTTGCAGTAATCAAACATAAAATCCTCAAATCCAATGACTTCATCTTGCAAAGATGCTTCTCTTCCAAGCGGTATGCAGAGCAATGAAATCGGGCAGCAGTAAAAATGACAACAGGCAAGTCTCAGTGGAGGGAGATCTAAACACCAGAGACATGGAAATCAGCTATTCTTGTTGCCTTCTGCAATTGAAAGTGGAAGTGAAATTTAATCTTCAAGCACTCAGATGGGGAATGATGAGTGAGGAAGCAATCACAACCTGAGATCAAAGCTGTGCTCAGAGCATAAGCCTTTGAAATAGGCACGGTGCCATTTTACACTTCCCAGAACGTGATTATCTGCTTAACAGGATATCTCTCCTTGATCAGAAAGGTAGAGTGATGTAGGATTGGAGATGTATGTTCTGACTAATACACACAAAGGTTTTCAAACATCAATTTATCTGTTTCCAATTTTTAAATTTCTTGTTTATCACTACACTAGTACATGCTTCCTTGTGATCTGACGCTTTAATTTTTTTAATGGATGTTATGCAGTGAGTTTTATTACCTGGTTTAGCTACGTTATCGCCTTCTAATTTCTTTGTACTTAAGAAGATCATAAAAGCTGGTTTAAAATGCCTGTTCTAAATCTTAAGTGTAATTTGACATGTTTAACTTGAAGCTATGAACATTAAACTGGCCATTAAAGAGAGTTAAAACACTAGCATGAAATGTAATTGTTTTCTGAAACTTGCACTTGCAGCCTTTAGTTTTACATGCGAATTTATATCAGATTAGCTAAGCCATTCACAGATGATCCCAAATACAGCATAAACCACAGACTGCTGAAATTTGAATTACATTTAGGCAAAAGTGTCCACAGAAGTATAAAAGACTCACAAGGAACATTGACAGACCCCTCAGTGGGGAATAAAGTGGGCTAAATGGGAACAGTGTGTTTTGAGTTCAGTACAATGTATGAACGAAAGCGTGTTGGAGATGTTCAGACAGGAGTAATGCAGCTTACCTGAGGGGGGGGGAAATATTTTTAACGCTGTTTTCAGTTGATTTAAAAGAGTTCCTTGAGAATTAGTTTGTTTGTTTGTTTGTTTTTAAACAAACTTCTTAATTTAGATTGCATATCAGCTGTATTTGTTTGGCTTTAACATCAGCTTGCCATGACAACTCATCAATGCATTTTTAGTAGATGTTTACTTTCAATGAAATGCTTTGCTGCATTTCTCCTTTACTTTAGTAATACTAAGTAGGTAGTAGTACCTACTGCTGCATTTAGATCAGTTTCCAGTATAACCTCCTGTGTCACCTTATAAAACATTCATCTTTTAACTTTGGGTTATTCTGCGCTTGGAAGCCAAATCTTGCTTGCCTTAATCTAGCAAACATTCTTCTGCTTCTCCAATTGCAAGGTTTTCATTAGCTTTTGATACAAAAATTGGATGTGTGCATGTGTGTGGGATAAAGCCTTGTTTTTTAATGTAATATTTATTGAATCATTATTTCAGCTTCAAATGTTGGCATCTTTTATATTCTAAGCATAATAGTGATGAATGTCCAAAGACTTTATATTTTAAATATTTACCTTATAAAGATGAGAAGCACAAGCCAGTTAATCACTGTGCATCCTACTGGCAAACTTGTTTATGGGAAATTAAGCAGCAGTATTATACATGAATTTTTTCTAAGAAGTGTGGTGGAGTGACTTGGATTCTCTTCTGTTCTCAAGTTCGACATCCCTTTCCAAAATATTATTATAAATTACTAGCACTTAGCACTATTCTTTTCTGAAGTATATTACAAATATAAACTAAACTTTACTATACACTGTTAATATATGTCACTTGATGTTGTAATTGTGTTTTACACCTGGGGAAACTGAGGTAGAAATGTTAAGTACTTTAAGCCCTAGAGATTCAAAATTCGTATCTCTTACCCATTAGCCCTGCGCTGAAATCATAGGATTACATCATTGCCATATTCCCTTGCACAGGATCTATCGATATTCCACTGAAATCAGTGGGGAAAAATGCCAGATTATGTCAGCCAACTTCGCGTCTGGGCTACACCGAGCACGTCAATGCCTGTGTGAGCTGCAGCCAGCTTGGATTCAGCATGAAGCATAACTGTGGACCTCTCGTAGTTACCTTATGGGGAAACTATTGTTATCAAAAAGAGATTTTATTCTTCATATTTTGTGATTTACCCTGGCATAAATAAAGTCAGTTGGCTGCAGTGTACATTGAGACCACTGGTATAGTGGGCGTTAGAGAACTTGTCACGATATCATGATGCGAACATGCATTACACTTACGCAGGTCTGATGAAAAAAATCCTCTTTAAAATCTTGCTGAGTCTTGCATGCTAAAGTGTGTGACCTTTTACCCTAGTCTAGACATGGCCTCTGCAAGCTATTTCTAGTTTATATAAAGAGTGCTTGATTTAAAACAAGTATGTTAATTTGAGGCTTGTCACGAATGATGAGGTTTGCAGTCTGAGAAGACGACAGCTTCTTTGCAGAACAGAGTAAGCAACAGCAATATAAGCTTCTCCAGATCCATTCTGTGAATGACATGTCATCTGTTTTTTATGAGATAAGTTGTGATCTCCAGCAAGTGAATTCTTTGCACAAGAGAGGAACTACAGAAGTTCTTTTTTTTTTTTTTTCCCCACTACAAACCAGTTGAATTACACAGATTATTTTTGAAATCTCTAGTTATCTGGGACTGGGATTACACTCTTGTTGCTTGGTACAGTTCTAGCCAATGCTTTGAAAACTGGTTGATAGCAACAGTTAATGTAAAATTATCATATGTGTCAAAATATAAGAAAAAGTTTAAGTCCATTTATTAAGTTGACTCTTTGGGAAACATCCAGCAGTAACTTGTATGGTTCAGGCTTTTTCTTCCCTAAAAGATTACTATCTCTTGGAAAGTGCTTTTGTGTCCTTGCCCTTCCCATTCTTTCCCTACCCTAACTGGACCCAGTACTCTCCTTTCAAAAAATGATTGCTCATTTTCTCTTGCATACAGGCGAAGTAACTTTCCAGGGTAGAGCTCCTGCCTTACAGTAGCAATAAGGACAGAAGTGTCTGTGCAGTACATTTACTACATGTCTGGGATGCCTTAAACCTACAACACAGTGACAGCATATTCAACCAGCATGTGTTCATCATGTGTAGCCTTTTTCAGGTGCATTATGGTTACTGAACATGCATAGATCAGTTAACAAAAAGATTAATAAGGGCCTAGGTGTCAGACACCCAACCTGAAGGAATTGACTGGTTCAGACAGAATTAGCTCCTCTGTAGCTCAAAATGGGCTCCTCTTCCTCTCTCTCTCTCTCTGTTCTCAAGCGCTGTTCACCAATTGCGAATATCTTGTAGAACTTGTGTGGACCACTGCCTGGTGTCCAATTCACCCTCTAATTTCTTCCTTGCAACAGTCTTTTCTGGTAGGACAGGAAAGTAATTCAATGTTATGGTCTCACAGGTGACTACTTTGAGGGGTCTGGCCTGGATGAACTCCCAAGGTGCTGTGATTCTGTTTTTGTGTTGTCCTACAAGAACAGAGATGCTGTGTTTAACGAAAATCCAATCATTACCTGCAGCAGCCTGTCTAGTGAAACATGTAAGAAAACAGAAAGCATAGCTTGATGTTGCTTTTTCAGTATGATTTTCACTGTCTTTCAGCTGTGACAGTTGATAAGCCAGAAGAGGTTTATTATTTATAAAGATAACCTGTTACTGAAGAACCTTGTTTTCTTTTGGACCTCTGTAAGTGTTTGGCATATACTTATCACAGACCTTTGGAGCAAAGGTATCCCCCCAGAAATACAGTGCCTTAAACACATATCACTTTTCTTTCTTTCTTTCTTTTTTTTTTTTTCTTTTTTTTCCCCCAGAAGGTCAAGTCTAATCATTTTAACTACATGCATAGTTTAAAATCTTGACTTGTGTCTGTAGTAGCTGTAATGTAATCTTTCTGAATCTCTTACAGACAAGAGCAGAGCAGTCCCAAGGTGCATACTTCTTGCCTGAGTTTGCGCTTTCTCCACAGGGGAGTTTTCTTGAGGATACCACAGGAGAACAGTTCCTCACTTACCGTTACGATGACCAGGTCAGTATGCCATATGTGAAAATGATAGTTATGTTCATGTGTCTCTGAGATATGTATTACTGTAAATTAAGAAACAGCGTATGGTACCTTTTGAAGATGCAACAAACTCATGGCAAAATGCATGGTAGCAAACTATAGCAAAATGAAAATTCAGGCATTAGATCTAAAAATAATAGACCAAAACAATTTGTGGTAAATCTTTATGGGATGTAATAGAGATTAAAGCAACTATGTTTTAATTATGTGGTAATAGAGTTTATAGTCTTGTAAAATGTGTAGAATTAGAGATCATTGTAATTTCTGTGAATTGTTTGACCAGTCATTAATTGATTTATTTCATGGATAAATTGGTATCAGGCAGATCTTACATTTTCCAGCTTATGAAAATCAACAGATTCTTTTAGTTTGTGAAGATTTCAGAAGGGAAAGATAGGTGAATTACAAAGAAACAAATGCAGAGTGTAATAATGGATGAAGCAGAATGTTTAGAAAGCAACAAATTATGTATTTTAAAGTTAGATGTGTAATGCTTTCTCCAGACCCATTGAAACAGTATGTTAAACATGGAATATAGATATAAATGTAAAGAAAGCAACATGAGAGAAATGCTGTTAATCTTGGCAAAAGATCTGAAGTAAACCTAGGAAATCTGTGGCATGCTGTGGAAATTTACTCATAACACAATGTGTTCCAGAAGTTAGTTGAAACTGCACATCAAAACAGTTTGAATTACACTCATAGACACCTACAGTACATGTCTTACAGTAAAAGGAGGGAATTTTTTAGGAAACAATCCCAAAATGTGAGGGAAGAGATAAACTTGCCTTGCAGTCACAAAGCATGGTTCTGTCAAGCGACTGGCAGATTTATCTTGAAAGATGGTCTCCTCACAGCTACTGAGAGAAGAGTTTGCTCATCACCTGCTCTAGGGAAAGAAGAGAACTGAGATGAGTTAAAGCTTTAGACTGAGTAGCTGTTTAGGGGGACCAAAAGGAAGTGGAAAAGATTGAGTAGAAAGCATACCGAGTTACTGCAAGTTAGCTGAACATAGGTTAAATGTATTTATGATAATTCATACTTTTGTTACTCTAGAAGGTCTTGATTCATCTGTAGAAATCTTTCTCAGGTAAGATGTCCCCTGGACAAAACACCTAGGAAAGCAATAACTTACAGTACAGTAAAATGCAGCTGTGACCCAGGCTGCATTTAATGACAGTAGTAGAAAAATTCTGTAAAGGCTANTCCCACTCCCCACAAAACCTACCAGCATAGCTCTATACCGAAGCCTATTCTAAGCTTAATTGCTTTTGATGGAAAGTTTTCCATTAATTTCCTTGGGATCTGAATCAGATCCTGGATATAGTCAGCTTCTGTTCCTCCACAAATATAATTCAGCGTCGAAGCCTGGTCTGCACAGACAGTCCAGGAAGAATGAGCAGTATAAAATTAACTTTGAATTCTTGGGACTCAATGCTAAAACATCAGAGAGTTGAAAATAAAGGCAAATATAGTAGTAGTATATAAGGTAAATAAGGTAGTAGTTTTTCTGAAGGGAAAATTCCGTCATTAAGACTTCTTAATCAAATAATGTAAATCCATTTAAAGCAGGTAGGAACAGACCTATGTCTAGTTTACCTTCCTGGATGCAAACCGAAACTTCTTCAAATTGGAAACATTTCCTTGTCTAGGACATTAACCATACAATCATAATAATGTAAAGTATAATTTACTTATGCATCTGTTGAAATGTAAATTTTTTGTGTTCAAACTGAGGCAAGAAAGTAATGGATTTTCTTGGGGTTGTTTTTGTATTTCATTTTACTCTTTCATATAACATTCACTCTGTGAATGGAATGAAATCTTAAACTGGAGGATGAAACTCCTTCACTGGATAATTTCTTGAATTTTGTAGGCTGATATGGATAGACACGAGTAATAATTTACATGAGCCACTGACTTTTGTTGACTAGATAATCAGTTGTGTTACTGGAAAATACATCAAAAATAAATGAATCCTACATGTTTATGAAACTATGGCACAGAGCATCTTGTAATCATTCTTTTGGCTAGTCAACAAGATATCAAGACTGTTACAGAAAAGGTGATCCTGCCATATGTTTCCAAGTGCGCCCTTCCCCCCTACAGCACTGTTCCTCATACCTATGCCTATAAAATTTCCAGTTTAATGGGATAGATGAGTATTATTTCTGTATAGCCATCATCATCGTCATGATCCAAGATTAGTTTCCCTACATCCTCCAAACTCAGGAATGTTTCAGAGGGGTTTTCTTTGGCTGTTGTGTGTGATATTTTTCAAGCAGAGAGCCAGTTAAATCATGATCATTCATTCCTTTGTTAGTAAGTAATCTCAGTAAAAAAGAGCTAGCTGTTACTTGAATATTCAAAAGTATTCACTATCTGAAAAGACAAAGCTTACAGTTTGAAATGGAAGATGAGTAAATATTAACAGGAACACACTGTACTCTGTTCTACCCAGCAAAATTACATATGGGTTCTTGTTGTACATGTAAGACAGTACATTTTGTTCTGGTTTAATCTGGCAGGACTGTACTCTCATTTTTGCACAGGATTGGACTAACCCCTTTGCATATTCGGTTGCTATGTGTGCACTTAAGAATTACATGCAGATGAAATTTTTTGGCTGGTTGGTTTCTAAATTCAGTTAATATATCTTCTTTACCCTCTTTACTACGGCTATAGAAGAAAATGCCTTATAGGACCAGATCACCCTTTATTTACTCAGGTATTTTTGTGACATCTGAACAGAATGGTACCCATTTACTCTGTTATCTTCAGGGGAAAATAGAAACAGTGATTGAAAGCAAATACTTCCGAGCGCTCCCAAAGAACAGAAGCATTTTGTTAAAGTTGTTGCATTGTTCAGCAAGCTATGTCTTGTATCAGTGCATTGCATACTGCATTTCTAAAATTCTAGCGAGTCAATGTAATTTAAATTTAACTTAGTACCAGATAGATTTTGATGTGTAGCCAAAGACTTCACTTGCCATTAGAAATTTGAGACTGAAAATAAAATGCCCCTCTGCTATCACTCTCAATGAGTTGTTAAATAAGTGTGTAAATAATAGTCCTTCCCCCAGCTTTAAGATACGAGTTGAACCTTGCCATAAGGAATAGTTTCCTGGTTTTCCTTCTGATTTCTTTTGGCTTTTCACCTTTTAATCTACTACAAGATTTTTTTTTTCTTTACTAGAATACTAGTACTACTGGAAAGCTTTCTTACAGAAATAAAATGTTCTTGTTTTCTGACACTTAAGGCATTGCTTCCAAGTATTAAAACCATTCCATATGACGGACCACCAACAAGGACAGCGGTGAAAACTTGGTTGTGCTGAATGTTCAAAGTACCTTTCCACTTTGATTGGCTGGTTGAAAGAGGCAGCTGTGAG
>VXAV01002223.1:90610-105461 GCA_013399715.1 Alectura lathami | reverse complement strand
TCTACTTCTAAGAGGGGAAAAAAAAAAAAAAACAACCCTACCCTGGAATTCCTTTTCTGATATGTTATGGCTGGGGTAATGAAGCTACAGGTTTCTGTAAAGTAATTTATCACATAGTAATTGCCATTATTCCCGTGCTACATTTTTCCCTGTTGGATTGGGAAGCAATGGCATTCTGCATGCTTAATGGCACAAACAATTACAGTACTGACTTGGCACTGTTTTGCTGCTTTGGCTGGCTCTGATGCTGCTGGCTTTTAAATTGGCTGCAAAACTGCCTGTGGGACCGATGTATAATCAGTTGTCTGTTGGCGCGTGGTCCTGGATAGCGTTTTTCCTTTGACTCATCTCTGATTGCAGGGAATTTGCTATTGGCTATAGCATATTTGAGAATATGGCTGTATGCAAGTTCCTTATAAGCTATATGCAAAGCCCCTTTTATGGTAACAGCAAATTGTTTCGTATATAACATGAAAATAAGCATTATCCCTATTTATTGTTACATTGCTCCTTGGGTTTTCTTTCTGAATGTAATATTCTAAACTCTTTCTAACGTTCCAAGTCCCAAAATCTGTGTGACTGAGTTTTGCCAAATAGTGCTTGTACTATGCTTAGGTATTATGCTGCAGAAATGAAGGCTGAATCTAAAAGAAAGAATAGAACAACCTTGTAGTACTTTTTGCAGCTGAAATGACGTCAGCCTCCATTTCTTGAGGAACCTGAAGCAAGGAAATGCAAGGCGACGAGCCAGATCATAAATACCTTTGTAGTATTTATATATTTAAGGTTACTTTTAGGCAGAGAACTTTGGAGAGTGGAGACTCGGTCAGTTTTGGTGACCGCATGCTGACTTGACGGTGGAGATGTTTGTTGATGAGGTACAGTGCAGCTTGCACCATTGCTCTTCCACACTTCCTGGTATAAACGTTGCTCCCTGAAGTGGGGGTGACTTTGTAAACTTCTGCTAGACCAACTTTTGGACCCTGGAGCTATCTGTGTGCCATTACAGGCAATATCATGTTGTTCTTCCTCTAACACATGAAAAATATAGTAGAGAAAAAAGTACTATTTCTGTGGTGCAGGTATGCAGGGCTTACCTCTAGGATGTAAGACTCAAGTTGGGAGAGCTGCATACTGGCTTGAGGTCAGCACTTACACTGTGCATCTTCTGAGGGGAAACTCAAATTTTACCTCGAATTTGGAAACGGCATCAAAACACAGGCTGCCAGCAGTACTTCATCAAGCTGTACAGTCAGCAGTAGTAGTATATTTCCAGTTGTAATTTTTGTTCCTGTGCACCTTGACTCTTCTGCCTTGGTATCAATTAAGCTAAAACCGTTTGAACTTGAAGGATTATGTGGTATTTGTTTTATTTCAGATTTATGGTACCATGTATTTTGTTTCTTTTGGAATAGCCCCATTGGTATTACAGAGCAAAAGCGGTTGAATTAATGACACATTGCAGTGTGTTTAGAAAACCACATGATGGCTGAGGAAGATCTGTGAGGTCTGCTGTGTCCAAAACTGTTTGGGCTCTTTGCATGGAGGTGGCTGTATTGAGCCACAACAACTCCAAGGAAGCAATTGCTACAGATGGAAAGAAAGCCCTTTGAGGTGATTTAGACAGGTACTGGTATTTAGACAGGGCCTGGCAATGACCTGGCCCGCACTGTTACTTCAGCCTGAAAGTTGTAACGTGCTCCAGTGTTTAAACCATCCTGTGCAGGAACCACCTAATTTTATCCATTTTCTCCCAACTGCAAGAGGAGCCAAGAAAGCTCTTTCATTAAAGAAATTATCCAACCGATTTGAGCTGGTGGAGAAAGGAATTATTATGAAGTAATAATTTGGCTTTGGTCTGCTTTACAGTAGTATCTCCTGGAATGACCTACTGTCAGGTTGTACAGGAGCCAGAGCTCCTAAAGGACACTTTATTATAATATTGTGGAAAAGAAAAAGAATGAGCATTTTAATGCATGCTTATAGTGTTAACTCTGAGTGCCTTCCAGCATATGTACTGCTGCGGTGCTGTCATGCTGCCCGCCAGAGCACTGGATGTTCAGTGATCCCAGCAGAAATCTTTCACCAGCTTGGTGCTTGAGGAGACCCTGCACTACATGGCTCTCATCACATCTCTGACGTGGTGGGACAGTACTTCATCTCAGGAATGGGTAGGGTTTGAGTAGGGTTGGGAATGTCTTGAAAACAAAATTCAAGAGCCTTTTGCTTTCCAGCTGGAGATCAGTTTTCAATTTTCCTTCTATAATGGACGTCTGAAGAAATAGTGCTTTAGTGACTTACATGTTAGCGAAATATGGTATTTTCAAGATGACAAATTTCTGAGGATATTGGGGGTGGAAGAAGTACCGAGTTCACACAAGACTTGTTCTCTGGGTGCCTGTGTATGCTGGCTACTGCTGGCTCCATCTCCAGGCCAGGGTGCAAACCCCCCCCACTAGCAGGATGGATGTTCATCTCCTCTGCTCTGCAGGCACCTCCCAGTAACCACTGCCAGCTTCTGCAATAGCTGGAGTAAAAGCTGCACCATTGCTGTGCTTAGGAATCCCTTGTTCGTACTTGTGACACCCCCTATTGCTCTCACTGAAGACTTGGGGCTGTATTTTTGGTCTTTCATCTGCACTGTTTTCATCTTCTGTTGACTAAATGGTCTATAGCTGAAAAAGTATTTCTGTCTGGAAAGCTGCTTAATTAGAATGAATGATCTCGTGTGTGCGTAAGATTATTTTTCTTTAATAAATCTTTTCTCCATGTGTATATTCTATGACAAAAGTAATTAGGAATGACAAACATGTAATTCAGTAAGTTAAATGGAAAATTTCTGTAGTATCACATTGTGGACTGTGGGTTCTTTGTTGCTCTGTCACCCTGAAGTTCAGCTTACCAAATTTAGCTCAGCATTCTTGTGTTTTTGTAATTTGTGCTGTTGGCCATCTCTGGGTTCTTACTCCTGTTACATTCTAATCACACTGATTCTTTTTTATTAAGTTGCCCTCCTTTTAAAAGTTCATTTTAATTAACGTTAGCAATAAAAAAGTTATGAAAAGTGTTATTGAGAAATAGTAATGTAAATTTTCACAAAAATGTGCATTTAAAAGATGAATAGAAAGTTCATTTTTCTTGCTATTTAATTAAAAGTTAAGAACCAGAAATGCAAAGTCAGGAAAAAATCCTACATACGGTTCTTAAGAGAAGAGTTAAAACAATGTTTCCTACTCTGTTTTTTTATTTTTTATTTTATTTTTGCAAATAATGTAATTTTATCCACCAGGTTTTCTGTTCGTGTCTGTTTGAAATGATGCATCACACCTGCTTCTCAAGTCCAGGGACAGCTGTTTCCGATTTTTCCCTTTTAGGGATCAAATCCTGCTGTCATTGGAGCCAGTTAAGAAACTTGTATGGACTTTCTCATACAGGTTTAGACTTTAGGTAGTCTTAACCATCATTTTCCGGGGCCCTTCCTTATCCCTACAAGATTTATCACTCACCGTCTTGTGATGTACTTTGGTACTGCCCTGTCTCCTCTGCAGACACCAAAGCACAGTTCTTGTTTGCTTTTTGCNCTTCTCTCTTCCAACATCTCAGCTAGAACGGATGGGTGAGAATGGCACTTCTTTATTGCTGACCCCCTTTCTCTAACAGAAGCACACCGTATAGTAATGGAAGAGCAGGATGTGCCCCATACGCGCCGTACAAGAGGTGCTCTCTCTGCTCAGAAAAACAGCATTAGGGCAGAAGAGGTCCCTCGTCCATGTGTCAGGACTGGTGCTATTCCCTCCCCTTTAATTTCTTCAGGGCACTCATCTCTCTGCCAAGAGCACCTTTCTGAAGGACAGTTCGTACAGTACCTCCAAGATACCTTTCATGTTTGTTTCTAAGTTGCATCTACCTTAAAATCTCACACAGGTAGTAAATCACTTCAGCTGCCCCAGTGAATTTCTCCGGGGGGAAGGGAAGGGAAGGAATCAACATGGTTTATAAACTATCAAAATACATAGTAAGGACTTTTTCCTTTAACTTGGTGATTTACTTCTATTCATTGTTAGTAAGTTAATATAGAGAAACATTGTTTTTGGTGCCAAAAATCATCAGGAACATAACCCAGAGCAATTTTTAAGGGCACAGCTTTTAAACAAGCTTCTGGAAGAGGCATTATTTGACAGCACATAACTGAAATAACCCAGTTTGTTATTTTAATCTCGTATCTCCACTTCTGGTGTTCTGTCTTGTGGATGATTTGCATTCAGCTGAGGCTTTGGCTGATGAGTTACCATAAATGGCTCAAAAGCAGATTGGGTCTACTCATAGACAGCGATTTTTGTACATAATTAAAATAAAGCAAGTCAGCTTTCTGAAATACCTTTTTTCACCTGATTAAATTTGGAGTCATTGTTCCTGATATAAAGCAGTTTTTTTTTTTTTTTTAAGAAGTGCACGTTCTTTTCCTTCCATAAAAGATAGGAGGCACAGTTCTTTGAAAGTGGAATTTTTTTAATAAGAATATCAATAATTTTATATTTATTCATAATTTATATAAACTTCATGAACTATTCATAATTATATAAATGTGATAATTGAAAAACTAACTATTTAATTGTGGGTATTTTATAAATATGCAATTCGAAAACATTCATTGAAAAGTAGTGATAATTTCTTTGGAAAACAAAAGTAAAGGCTGGTTTTTGTTCTGTGCTTATTTCACTAGTTAAGGAGAGAATTCATAGACACGTGTACAACTAGTTGACATTTAATTTATAAAACAATAAAATTTTGTTTTAAAATTTGTCTGGGTAGACTGTTTATAGAACAGCATTTGGTCATTTCCTTGCATCTGCAAGGTAATTTTTGTTTTTTTTTTTTCCCAATTTTCTTATGCTGGATGTCTGAATATATAGAATATTGAGAAATATGTGAGGAGAATTAGAATTGGCTACAGTAAAGAGGCAGATTGAATTTTAACTGGAACTTATACCATGTATAGAAGAACTAATTTGTTTGTAACCATATTTAGCCCTGAAAATTTAGTGTAGCCACACCGCACAGATTTCTTTTACTCTCTTCTAGGCAATGAGATGCTAAATTTCTGAATTAGAGAACAAGAAATACATCTTTATGTTTTCTGCATTGGCTTGAAATGTAACACACACTTTTGTGCTGCAGTTTGCAGCCAGGCTTCACAAAGATTGGTCTGACATTGACCTGCCCTGGTGTTTCCCCACGTACAGTTCCCAGTTTTTGTCTTTACAAGTCGAATTGGACCTGGTCTGAACTGTGTTGGTGCTGCTCTTCCCACTGTCTATATTGTTGATCAGAGAATAATAAGGTAATATTTTCCGGACATATGCAGAGTAAGCAAGCAAATATATTTTTGGACAGTTCCCTCTTGTCAAATGAAGAGAACACAGCAAACTCCTCAGTGCAGTCCCTGATCATAGCTCAGCATGATCATAGCTCAGCATGATCACAGGAAGGATTAGTACACGCTTGCTTCGTTGAGTATTTCCCAGGCAAAGTGTCACTAGGGCATTACAGCTCCTACCTCACATACCGGGGGGGGGAAGGTTTCTTCCCATCTTGCAAGACTGTTGTGGTGCTTTATTCTTTACCAGTTTACCCAGAAATGTGCTGTTCTTCGGAGGCCTCCAGATGGGTTCAGCAGTGTGGCCTAAGAGGCTGCAAATCTCTCTCACCTCATTATTACTGAAGAATAAGATCTGGATGACAGAGAGCAGACATAGCTATCCTTTGAGCATGTTTGAAAAGTCTCCTTTTTTGGGCTGTGATTGGGTCTTCCCCTGACCCTGCAGCATGAGTTAGTGAAGACTGAAAAACACAAGAGCCAGGCTTTCTCTATGTGAAAGACTTTCTACTGTCTAGTCTTTTTCCAACCATTTTGATGAGGCCTCATAACAAAGCTTATCCTCATTTATGGACAAGCTGGTTTTGTACCACTGTGTAAAATCTGAGAAGTGTCTGTACAGTCTTGTGGCTTCTGCGTCAGGGTGGTTGGATCTCTCACGGGGAGCGCTGGTAGCAGTCCGTGATGGGAGTGCTGAAAAACAAATGTCAGGAGGAGTCATTTTCAGAAAATGCAGATTAATCCACAGTGAATCAGGTTCATGGAACTGAAATCTAGGCAGCAGATAAACTGGTGGAAATTTCCACTGGGACTCCAGTCTCTGTGGGAGGCTGCTGTATATTATAGGAATATAAATGCTTTTTTCCCCACAAAAGCACATAAAAAAGGTTGAAAACAGTTTAAAGAAAATAAGAAACATCTGTCTTCCTCCTCACCCCTTTTTGTGCAGGTTATTAGACACTTCCCAGTGTAAATATATTGCCAGTTTTAATCTTATTTTTGTGTGTAGATTTAATTTGGTGTTTTCATGTTCTGGGTTAATGTGGAAAAACATTGCCCATTTGTTTGTGTGTGCGTGTGTGTGCTAGCAGCCTTGGGAGATAATAAATGAAGACAGGAAAACTGCTCTTTAAAGTTTATAGCCACTCTTGATCTCCAGGTACATTATTCCTCATAAAAGATTTCTTCAGCCTTCTAGGCTTCTCCAGTTGTATGTTCAGTGACCATTTCACCTGCAGTTAAACTGTTCCCTTTAGCTGATGGTCAGCTTCTTGGAATAGGCAGAGGACGTTGCTGAAGCATGTTATAAGGCAAGAGGCCAATCTACCTCAGGCAGCTGTCCAAAGGAAGTATTACACACTCTGCTTTCATGTCCTGATGTGGAGGCCTTGTGATTTGACTGATGAATTGAAGTGGTAAAACTCAAAGTATATTGTAAGATAGGATAGGTTTTGCATTATGTAGTATATACATGCCATGTTAGCTGTGAGGAATATACGGTAGCAATATTATTCAGTGTCTACATAACTTCTTTCAATGATTGTTAGCATGACTATCTCCAACTGTCTCTGTTTACTGAGGCAAATGTAACATTCATAACTTTTGAAAAACAAACTTGCCTTACATGTTTTTAGGATTAGTCATCTATAATCTCACTTATTGGTTGGGAAACTGAGTCAGAAAAAGTCATTTATCTGAATGCTTGTAGTTGTTCCTCTTCAGACATGGAGGTAGACGCCTGGTTCCCAGGTCTTGTCTTCCATCTGGTCCATGCTGTTATACGTTACCACATATAGGCAGCTTCTCTTCACCAGATGTTTGAGCTTCACTATGCTTCAGTGCCCTCTACTGCTCCATCGAAATAATGCTGTCTCTTCACTGTTGTAGAAGCATGGTTAATTTTAATCTTTTTTTTCAACAGGCTAATTGACCCAGCAGTTTTCTTGGTGAAAAGCTGGTAGTAATGATCGCTAGAGTAGTGGACATGTACTCTGCTGCAAACTAATGAATCCAGATAATTTTTTTTTTCCTGAACATCTGATTCCAATTGAGATTATGGGGTTTTCTTGTTTTATGGAAATAGTAGATAATATGTATGTTTGTGTGTGTGTATGTATATGTAAAAGCATTATTTTATGACTATTTGCTTTAGTTTCTGAATGTCCAACATATAGCATCTGATATCCAGAAGTACAGAGCCACTGCAACTTCCACTGAAATCAGGACTGAGGAATTTTGATTTGGGTGCTTCTCTAAGACAGCTTGGAATTCAACAGATTCTCATTTTTTTTTCCTCTGCCTTTTTTTGCTGCATCCTCCTTCCTCTAAAACATTTTGCTTTGGATCAGGTACTTGGTAGATTCACCCTCTGATTGCTCCTGTTCTCTAGGAAGAAGCCTTGGGGTCTGTAAGCCATGAGCCAATGCATTTGCTGTACTGGAGGCTTGTTACCGTGTGGCTCAAGCTGCAGTTGCCTTTGGGGAATGGAGTGTGGGATGCACTGCATGTTATCACTCTCTGAAGCAATTCTGACAGTTCTTTCAGAGTTCTAACATTCGAAAATCTGATCTGTTATGGAGACCATTATCCCACAATGACAAAAATATTAGTTCTGTGTGGCACGTCTTTTGTATAACCAGAGTAGGTATTCTATCTCATTCACTTTTTAAATGTGTGATTTGCTATTAGATCCCCTGGCAGTGGGCCAGATAGCTTGCCACTTGGTTCTGAATTGTGCACTAACACAACGGTGACTTGGAATTTCAGCCCATCTCCAGCTTGCAGTGCTGCATTTTCGTGTTAGTGTTGGTGGCTGGTAATGCACTTCTGAAAGCAGCCGTTATGCACTCACACGGTGCACCACAGTGTGAGATTTTTTTTGTACATATTCAGACAGTGTACAAATAAATACTATTTCTTGTTTCCTAACTTTTCAAAGGATGCCTTAGCGATATGAAAGGAAGGATTTTTATGTGTTCTAATTCAACCTGTAAAGAGGTTTTATATCACTCATAATTTATCTTCGTGTTGTAGGTCTCCCCATGCAGGGAGATTCTTAGCTGTGGTTTTCATTTCTTCCGTGGTTTTTCTAGGTCTCAGGAATATCTACAGTAAGATGTTACATTACACTTAGTTTTTCCATATTCCCAAGATAAACACAGAAGTTGAAAGAGCAGGGATTATGAAATGATGTTTGTGACCCTATGTATATCCAATTCACCCAGTTAATCCTTGTGTCAAACCATGTAGTCATCTGTGTGTTAAAAATGTATGCTCAGTGTCTCATTTGAATTTGTACAGTATCAGTTGCCAATGATTGGTTCCTGTTTTATCCTTGTACAATTAGTAGATATAAATAGGCTTTTAGTAAGTGGTATGTTCTCTTGGGAAGTTATCCTATATTATTTCTGTTTGTGTCAGCTCTGTAAGTGACAGTATCTCAGTCTTTAGTCCATTTTTATTAATTCTCTTTGGAAGGTCAAGTTTTCAATGATTTAATTTAATTTTTTTTTTTTTTTTGAAATATGGCCACCATAATCACAGAATCAGAGAATGTTAGAGATTGGAAGGGACCTCGAAAGATCATCTAGTCCAATACCCCTGCCGAAGAAGAAACACCTAGAGCAGATTGCACAGGAATGCATCCAGGAGAGTTTTGAAGGTCTCCAGAGAAGGAGACTCCACAGCCTCTCTGGGCAGCCTGTTCCAGTGCTCTGTCACCCTCACTGTGAAGAAATTTCTCCTCGTATTTAAGCGGAACCTCGTGTGTTCCAGCTTGCACCCATTGCCCCTTGTCCTGTCACTGGATGTCACAGTGAAGAGCCTGGCTCCATCCTCCTGACACCCACCCTTTACGTATTTAGAAATATCAATTAGGTCACCCCTCAGTCTCCTCTTCCCTAAGCTGAAGAGACCCAGCTCCCTCAGCCTTTCCTCAGAAGGGAGATGCTCCACTCCCTTCATCATCTTGGTGGCTCTGTGCTGGACCCTCTCCAGCAGTTCCCTGTCCTTCTTGAACTGAGGGGCCCAGAACTGGACACAATACTCCAGATGCGGTCTCACCAGGGCAGAGTAGAGGGGGAGGAGAACCTCTCTCGACCTACTAACCACACACCTTCTAATACAGCCCAGGATTCCATTGGCCTTCTTGGCCACGAGGGCACAGTGCTGGCTCATGGTCAATAATTGTGGAGGGAATTGCAAAATCAGTTTCACTATCTGTAAGTGGAATTGCAATTATTTTCCTACTTGTACTGGCTGCTTAGTGTTTACCTTACCTGTTTTTAGTTATTAATAACTAAGCCCAATTACATACAGATCATGGTTTTCCAGGACACAGCCACTGGTTCATTAGTTATCAGTGACATTCCTTGTTCCTGGATGCATTATTTTCACTTTGGGCTGCTTGAAAACCCATTTCATGTGGGCACAGTCTACCAAGCAGTCTGAATTGTGCTGTATGACTCTCTTGTCTCCTCAGTGTTTTTTACTGTCAATCTTTTTGTGGTTTTCAAATCTGTCCAGCAGTTATTTTCTTCCAGGCTATATATGCTGAATAGTATCAGACCTAATACCATTTCCAGTAGAATTACTCTCCAAGTTTCCCTTTGATGTAGATTCCTTGGCAAGGGTTACTTGAAATCTGTCAGTCATTTAAATTCATTTAACATTTACTGATATTATTAATCTTGATTTTTTAAAATTTAAACAGATATGTACCAGATCAAATGCATTACAAAAATTGAAATGTTTTGTGACTGTGATTATCCCTCCCAGCCACACCTGTTATCAAGACATGAAATTAGGCTTGTTTGACAAGTCTCTCCTTCTATTATTTCATATAGCAGAGTTTCTCTTGGTTCTCTGCTTTTCTGTTTGTGGAAAGCACACGATTTCCCTTATCTGTGTGAAGCCATTACATTGAAAGTGAGAGAGAATGCAGTTTATTATTCAGTTTTTAAGATAGGCTGTCAGCAAATCCTGTCGTGATCACTCTTGAGGGTATCGTATACAAAAAATAATTGTTCTGAGATTTGTGATTGATGTAGCAGAACTGATAAAAGTTACATTGTTTAGAAGTGTTTATAAATCACCCTGTCCGTATGTTCATTTCCTGTAATCTGTCATTATGGTTTCAAACATAATTGTCAGAGACATAAAACTGGCTTCAGAATACTCTGGAGTGAGGTTTGCTTCCATTTGGTGTACGTTGAAAGGTGGCTCAAAGCAAAAATTACAATCCTGGAATACCGTGTACGTTACAACAGGATATCTTTGCTTTGTGGTTTTGAATTACTGAAGGGCGTTGTCTGTCTTCTGTGTTTTTCCCCTAGCGTTGCTGGGACTGATGCAAAGAAAGTGGGTCAGTTATAGGGACTGCTTGGCAGAGGAGATCACATGTTTTCTGCTTTTTTAAAGCACAATTCTTGTTCTCACTTGGGAGGTTACCCTTATGACAGGATGTATTTACAGTCAGCGCTGAGCTGGAATTTTGGCTCTGCCTGGCACTGATGGGCTACCAGAGCTGCGCGGTGTGCTCGCAGGCACGGAGCTCTTTGCTCAGCTCCGGAAGGTTCTTCCCAGTTTTCCAGCTAGGTCTAAAAGCTGTTGAATGAGGAGGGAGTAGTTATTGCAGCAAGGAGTGGAATCTGAAACACTTTCTTCTTGCACAGGTTTCTGCATTACAAGGGATGGAAAAATAGTTTTTGAGTAGCAACATAGGTTTTACCACACTTTAGTTCTTTGTCAAAATCAGTCAAGAATGTAATGGAGGCAGAGGTTTCCTCTCTGCCCCAGACAGTCTCTGCTCCAGCAGCTCACTGAAATGAGAGCACAGGTATAGCACAAACACACCTCAGACTGCTCTAATCCCTCTATTTGTCAGTCAGGGTAACCACAGATCATTTCTTACAAGGAGATTAGCCTTCCATCTAAGTTTTTTATTACAATTTTAAAGATTATCCTTTTAAAGAAGAAACATAAAGCACACACTATTGTCCTCTGAAGCTGCCGCACATTCTTCTAAAAGAAAGTATTTAACTGCCTAAATATCCTATTCAACTTTACTTATGACGCCTGTTAAGGAAACTTGCCCAGCTCTGTCAAACCATATGAATCTACTGTTCTGCATGGTGGGCAAGGCCAGTATTAGAATTCAGTTCTGTAAAAACAAGGAAGTCATTTTTGATCCTTCTGCCTCTTTTATTGAGTACTTCTCTGTTCTCTGGGTAAAATGTCAGCCCTTTCCTTTGCAAAAGTGATTCACACAGACCAAAATCCTTCACTGATATTTGTCAGTTAAGCAGAATGCTTCACTATTGGGAAACCATTTTGAAGTGTAGATTTGAGTTAGCAACTGCAAATGCAAAAAAAAATATTACTTTTAATAGGCAGATGCAAAGTATCTGTTTTGGGAGATTTGATTTTAGTCAAGAAATACTGAACAGCTTGCTTTTTGATTTAGGGTTGTTGGATATAATAAAATGCATGTTGCTCAGTAGAAAAGTATCCCTCATGTCTAACTCAGGATGTGCTTATTTTTCCCCATCTGCAAGACTGGAAAGAAGTAGCATAATCACGTTGCTTGGTAAAGCAGTGAAAGTGAATTTTATTGCTGCTGTTAAAAGACCTAAGAGTAGATGACCAGGCTAGATGTCCGCCGCCCTTTTCAAATCAGCAGCCATCTACCAGCAAAGTTACATTTTCCCTTAACGCGTCTCTGACTTAGACTTGTATTCATTTTTCATTTGTGCAGACACACTTGAGACCTGCTTTTAATTACTGGATAAGATTTACAAATCAGAAATGCAACACAAGCACACAGCTTTTTTTATCATACTGTAGGTCACCTTTCAAAAACTGTCAAGGAATCATATTTTTAGAAGCTGTACTTGTATAGACATAAGTAATGCAATAGCTGTGTCAGTCTTTGAGATTATGAACACGCTTAAGATGAGAATATTCTTGGCGTAAGTGAGGAGTATTATATAATAAGGAAACAATGTCTTTTTATACTTTTCTTCCAAAACATTCCCTAGTGAGAATTAGAATAAAAAACCCCCATAGGATTGTCTATGAATAGATCTCCTTGCAACATGATAACTTTAGCCAAATTACACAAAGTAGATTTAAAATCCTTGTCATGTTTTCATAGTTTTCTTTTTAAAACCCTTTATTGGCATCTAATACGAATTCTGATTGTGTAGCTGTGAGTCCCAGACCAACAAAGTGTAGATGTATAAAACTGTATTGCTACTTATCCCTTTAGCAGTATGTATGTCTAGCAGGCAGGAGACAGTGATCAAAAGCAATAAGCTGTCAGAAAGAAATAAAAACAGCAGGACTAATCCTGCTTCACGTGGTGCCCCAAATCATGTTTGTACAAAAAAACAATGCAGAGGACTGAGGGAAAATTCTTTGGCTCAGTGGCAGTATGTGATTGTGTACAACACAAATGTAATGCCTGGGGTACTGACTGGTACCTGTGGTACTGATTGCTAGTAGGCATCCTAGGTTGCAGAACAGCCCCAGGAAGCTCAGAGAACTGCTGTAACAAGGTGTGGAAAGAGAGGGGATTGGCCCCTATAGCAGTTTAGGTTTGGAAAATACAGAGCGATATATGGCTACCCCTCTTCACTCCTTTTTATTCCTCTGTCACTTACACAGCTCTCAAGTGCAGCTCAGAGTCCAGCCCAGCACTGCTGCAAACTGAGGCGGAGAGAAGGAAGGGAGATGAGTTAGAATAGAACAGCTGTTGTCTGCGTTAATGATGTTTCCTCATGTTTTATAAGCATCTTCTGAAGAAAGCTGGTAGTCTGTGGTGACCAAGGATATAACAAAATGTGATAAAAGGGTAAAACAGAACAACAACGAGATGATTTGGAGAGTGCTGCCTAAAATCGGAAATGGGTTGTGAAATAGTGTGCTCTGGAACAGAGTTCGCTCTGGCAGGCATAAACCAGGATACACATCTGGGAAAGAACAGATAGCTGAGAGATGGACCTTGTCTGCAAACAAAATATGAGTCATTGCAAGGCATAGGGATCAAAACAGAGATACACTTTTCTTTCCTTACTTGTGTTTTCAGCACCCTGATTACTCCTTCAGCATAGCTAAATTTTAGCCATTCTCTCCTTCAGTGTCTGGTATAGATCAAACAGCAACAGGCTCTGGAGGAAAACCTTTGCCCCAAGGCAGAATCAACTCCAACTAAACTGTTCCTGACAGATGTTTGCCTAACTTGGTCTTAAATGTTTCTCGTGACCAGGAGTGAACAGCCTCCCTGAAAACCAGCATTTACCTATTGTTTTAGTTAAAGAATTTTCCTTATATTTTCTTTATTCTTATCTAGCTTCTGCTGTGATTATGAGCATAAAAAAGGGAAGGGAGAATAATATTATAATGGAGATGAATGATGTGCATGGAAAAACCATGGAAATCAGTGGATAAGTGAGGGGAGAAAAAAATGTGTGCTCTTCTCCTGTTTTTACTCTGCAGTGTGAATACGGTAAATACAGATTATACTGGACTCTTCGAATGTATTGATAGATGGTGAGCAAGATTTAGTTTTTAAAGGTGAAAACCTCCTTCCTTTTTTGGGGAGGATAATTTTTTGGAAGAGAAGTAATACCATAAAATACAGAACATTCTAAACTATTCAGAATCTGATGATAAGNACATAGGTCATTGGTCCCTGAGCTGTCTGGAAAGCCTCGCTATAAATTATTTTGCTTTACATATTTATTTATTTATTGGTGAAAAAAAGCACACAAATAAGCAGGAAAGTTTTTCAGACTTCCAAAGTTTCTATATAAAATGTATGGAAAGCCATAAAGGTGCTCTCCAAAAAGAAGAGCTTCTCTATATTAAGGTGGTTGAAAAGATATCATTTGTTTAAAATATACGTGTGGGGAGTTATTTGAGGTTTCTCGTTATTCTCAAGACTTGTATCTACTATCAGTGGAAATGTTTTAGTGTTTTCCCTGGAGAGTGAGATGAGATGATAAGAGAGAGATTTTCAAAACTAGAATATGATTGACAATTGCTTGCAACAAGAGTAAAACAGCTGTAAATTGTCTAGCAAATGCAGCTTATTTTTGAGGAAGGATGGGGAATCCTTGCTAGCCTGAGGTGCATCTTGGCCTTGCTAGATAACCAAGAGCTGATGTTTTCCCTTTCTAGCAGCCACAAAAGATGCTGTTAAGTGGATATTTTTGTGGGGTTTTGAAGAAGCGTAATTCTAGTCTGCAGCTCAGGCACCAAATCCCTACTTTATAGCCAGAACACTGATAAATGGAGGCTGGTAGAAGAAATAATTTTAAGAAAAGTATGTAGTAGTCTTTGCCTCACTTCTTTGATCTTTATCTGCCCATATGTGTAAGAAATCACATCCACGTCTCTAGTTTGGCTGTATCTGACATGGAATTCAGATGGTTCTTGTAGGTCCTATGCTAAGTGCAACAAAGTCTGTAAGAT
>VXAV01002223.1:71925-90560 GCA_013399715.1 Alectura lathami | reverse complement strand
GTTCAAATACAAGCAACCAGGGAATTATATAAATAGATATTCTTACCTTTACTACAAAAAATTCATGCGGAAGTCCTATCTTGGAATAAGCTAATCATTAGTTGGCTTGGCGGTAGGAACACAATCCAAATGAATGAGCTGCCAAGAGTATTTTTAGTGGTTTTATATGTTGCCCATTCAAATCTTGGAAAATTTCTTTAGAAAATTGGACAAACTGACCACTCATTTTTATAGGCTTTCGCAAGATCTAAAAGTGAAAAACAACTATTGTATTTAGCATCTGTTAATGGAGGTTTCATGCTACAGAACTTGAGAAAGTTCTGCTGGGAAGCTAATACAATAACCATAAAATATTGGACTGATAATAGGAAATACTGGCACAGAACAGATATGGAAAGAGTCATGCTAATATTCCATATCCAGGGCTGCTACCTTGTGCCGAGTGCTAAAGATACTGTAGTTAAACATATACAGTAGTATAGGTTTGAAATGAAGTCAGTCAAGCGTGAGATATATGAAATTGTCTTTCTCTACCATGGATAGTAGTGATTGGATAATTTTGTTTTCAGAGAACTAAAAACTGGGAATTTGGGCACAGAAGAGAAAGCAAATTGTGTTAACATGTTTCCAAATGGAGAAAATATGTCCTTACCCCACCTATGTAATTAAACCCTCATTTTCTTTTATTTGAAGTCATTGGGATTTTTTTTTTCTTTTGCTTATTTGTGAATTGGATCTAGACTTGTGCTACCTTTGTAGCTCTACCCCTGACAAGTTTGTTTTCTTACTTTTTTATTTTTTTTTCTCCCCAGTCAAAAGCTAGAAAATCAATAAGAGGGAAACTATTCACCAGATATCAAATGAGTTTCAGTAGGTTGCTTTATTTGACTCAAAGTGGAGAGGAATCACAAGAGAATATTGCATTTTTAATCTCACATAAAATACCTTTCTGGGGAACTGTGCTCTCTGCATGTGGAGCTTAAGTTTGAAGATTTCTCAGGAATACAGTCTTTTGTAAGTTATACGAAGGTGACACACAAAATGTGCCCCCAAAAGATGTTTTGGCTTGCAACTTCTATGTATTAGGATCCTCTTCAAGGGAAGATAAAGGATGTCTTAATGTCTTCTAATTTTGTTAAAAGTGCACTCAAATTCCTCAGAAAGGTTTTGTTTATTTTGCTGTATATTGTCAGAGAACACAGAAGAAGCAATCTTGAGATTATGGAGCTGGTACATTCTTTTGACCGTGAATAGCCAATGACCAGAAAAAAGTTACATGTCTGACAATGTCAGGAGCATCAGCCCAGGCAGAAGCAGCTTATGGATGTGTTTGCCTGCAAAGGTGCCCACAGCAGAAGACTCACAACATCTCCTAGTCAAGCTGCCCTTGTGAAAAGCAGGCTCTTCACAACAATGAACAAAACTGACTGAGTGCAGGAAATCAGCCAGTGAAACTGAGCAAAATTAAATCTTAAATCTGACCCTAAGTTAAGCATGAGTAATAAAAAGAAACCTTCAAACTGTATTTTGATTTTGGATCAGTTATACCATTTCTTAATATCACCCAAAGACCAGCTCACAGTTACATAGGCAAAGAACTGTTTTTTCTGAGAAGAAAATTCATCTTGTTAAATTTGATTTATGCCACTGTAAAGAGGCACCATGATCAGGCTGACAGGTTTTAGAGTTACTTTGGGCAAAATTAACTTCATTCAGATTGCTTCTCAGTTATGGGCCTAATAAGTCTTCTCCTCAAATATATTAATTTAAAAACACTCTACACAGTGATATCTACCTCAGAAATCAAGGGTGAGGAATACATCAAAATAAAATAATCTCTTTAACATTCATAACTAAATCTTAATTGTTCTACATTTATAGAAAGGAAAATTAGGATTCTTAATTGCTGTCAGCCAACAATGTGGCTTTAATATTTTTCCCCTTGACAGATTTGTTCTGTTGCCAGGTGTATCTGCTTATGTTCTGTAATCTGCTTTGCATTACTTTTATATAAATATTACCATTAAAAGTGCTACATATAGTATTAAATAGCAGGGTGAGTCAGGAGGCATGGGTCGAATCTGTAGCTCACAAATGAGAAGTTTGGAGGTCTCATCAGTGCGATATGGTAAAAATACTTGTAACTAAATCATCAAACAGTCTGGCACTACTGGTAATCTTGGCATCAAATGGAGCCATGCTGGAGTGCAATGTCCCAAAAATCCAGGTTTATGAATACTGAAGATTATGGATAGACAAAATGTACAGGGAAGACTTTTCTATACTGGCTGCTTTTGCTACAGTTTATTCTTCTGTCAGTATTTCCCCTATAAACTCCTTTTATTCATAGGTTTGGCAGTTAGCCATAAAATTTTGTTTCTAGCTGGAACTTGGCAGAGAGCGTCTAAAGTCAGGAAAATTATTTTAAACAAATTTTTAAACTATATGATATATATCGAGGCTCTTTTAAAAGTTAGAGGCACAGTCTTTTTTTCTGAGAAAAAGTATTACTTTCAGTGTTTTTCATTGTAAATCCTCTAAACAAATCCTTTACTTAAAATAAAGCAAAAAGCAAGCTTTCATAACCAATCACAAATAAAAGGCATGAATTTCATTTCAAGTGTACAGGAAAAGGTACAGTGTGTAAATGTTGATGACTTGTGTATTTTAAAGCGATTGCTTTTAGGTTATTTCTTTAAATTTCACACAAAACCTATCACCATGGTGGCATAAGACTTGCGTATGATGTTATAAACTGTAAGGTAAATAGCAGGCAGCATATAAGTAATTCTAAATATCCATACTCTCTTTACTTTTCTTTAACCTATCTGTAACTCTTATCTAAAAGCATTTTGGCAAATCAGTCCTTGAAGAAATTCAGTGTAACGCAGGGATTGACCTGGCTGGAGGAACAAGTAGGCAAAGTTGTTTCAATCTGTAGTTTGGTCTAGGATCCAGGCATCCTCAGGTTGCGTGTAAATGTCATGGAGGCAGAATGCCCTTTCTTAGACTTCGGGGTTCACAGCATCAATGTGGACAAGTACCACCAGGGCCACCGCAAATCAGCAGGAGTGAAACTTGATGGCGATTGCGGTAACAGCTCCCGGCTTCATGTCAGGGTCTGTCTTTCTCCACGCTCTTACAGCTGACATGGAGGCTGCAAAATAAGGAGAAATCTTATCTTGTGCTACACTCTGCCCCCTTTTTCCTAGCTGTAAACTGTAGGTTTACTACTTTGTTGATTCATTTTAATTTAGGGTAATTCATAGCACTCCTGCCATAGCTCCCCTGACCTTGGAATGAATCCCTAAACTACAGTCAAATGAGTCTCCATCAGATGAACAGATCAAACAACAAATGGGGAGTTACTTAGCTGGCACAGGTATTTTATCAAGAGATGAGTCTTTCTAGACTAGGTACCTCACCCACAGGAGATTTATTATTATTATTATTTTGAACTAGTTCCCCCATGTTGAGGATAGAAAGTCTGATTTAAAATCATTCAAAATATATAATCACTAAAGATCAATTTTTATTTGATGTGGCATCAGGTACGAAAAAAAAAACCTGAAAAAGTCTATAAGATGATAGACTGCACATCTGACAGTGGCATGGATGTGCCCAAGAGTGCTTTGGAAGCTGATGTAAGTTCTCCACTTTCACAAGCATAACGCTCATCCTTTTATCATCATTCTTCTCTTTCCAGTGCATGTGCCAAAGTGATGAAATTTTTAACTTTTGAGACCAGTTAAGAAAAAATGCGTGGTAAAGTATTTAATAGCACCTTTATTTGGATGTTTGTGAATATATTTAATAAAGTAATTTGAAAAATAATGCCAGATATATTTCCCAGAAATTGGAATCTCTTTTTCTATTATGCACCTGAGGAATTCTGCACGTTGGACTCTGGCTGACCCATTGCACTGTTTATGCTGGATGAGGAACATGTGGTGTACAGTGTGAAGGTGGAAAAACCCAGTGCATCCAGGTGCAACTTTTGAATAAGGATTCAGTAAAGCTTCCATGAATTCTTACTGCTTTATTGACTCCAGGAAATACATGGAATGTTGTTAATGCAGATTTATACGCAGGTTCAGGGAAATCTAACATATCAAAATGTCCTGAAGATTCTGGTTTTGCTTTATGCTTTGTACTTACTGCAGGCAGACAAACTAGAAAGGACAATGTTTATACTTACAGAACAGGAGGTGAGAGAGCCCTACAAGAGGCGTTGAAATTCGACTTTGGACACTAAGATGTGATTTTCAGCCGTGCTGCTCCCATAATGCACGTTATCCTGCAGGTTCAGAGGAATCTGTAGGATTCAGAGGAATGGGTATATTTTGAGAATTCAAACTGATGCATTTTGAGCTACATACTCACATGTACTTTGCAATCTTGAAAGACAATGAAATACTGGAAATTCAAGGAGAAGTTTTTTTTTATACACTTGATCCTTGTCAGCTGTCCTGAATGATTGGACCTAAAAACATCACAGAAGTAAGGACTTCTGTGTCATGGCTGAAGTGGATATCACCAAAGCTGGTTATTAGCCTTCATCCTTATCCTGAGGACCTAAGATCTCTATGCTCTAATATTGATGAATATGGAAAACCAGGCCCCAGGGCAGCTGACTCTGGTTTGTCAGGTGCGTTGCCAATGATGTGTATTTGTGGGACTCTCTCATCTGGGTTTTAGAAGGGTTTATCTTTGCTAGACCTTTATCTGTTAAAGCAATAATTTGTGGAATGTCCCACAAAGAAATGATTTAGCTCCTTTACTGCTGAACCTTTTTAGCAGGAACACGTAGGTACTGTATGTAGCTGTTGTTGCTAGATGCAGAAGTAGCTGTAGGAGCTGGGTATGCTAATGCTGCTGCTTTCTGCTCAGAGTTGTTAGGGTGGGAACCACGACTCCTTCTCCATGCCCACAAATTCCACGTTCCCTCTGTTACTGCTCACAAAGAAGGAAGGAGGTGATACAGACTCTTTTCAGTGCCAAAAGCCTCAGTGAGCACATAGGTGCCAAACAGCCAAGCAGCATTTCATCCCTTCCTGGATGCCAAAAGCCTCAAGTATCCCTGCTCCACCTGCCAAAACCTCCAACTTTGTCCTGACAACTCCTGCAGGGCAGGCCTGTGTTGTCAATATGAAATTTTGCAACACACTGACAATGGAAAATCTGGATGCAGTATAATATTCAAAAACATGCTGAGATTCGCCTTCAGTTTAGTATCAGAATGAATTGCGCTGTAAATATTTCCTGTGTGTGACTCTTCTGTATGTTATATTTTCCAAAACTTGAATTTGAATTTCTTCAAAACTGCTGTAGAATGAAAATATGTTGCAGAATTCAACAGAGTTTTAGACTGCATCTCGACCCCAGATGTATTCTTTCATGCAGCTGCATAAGTCCATCATTTACCTTCTTGGCTCATTTCTTGCCAGTGATTCTCCTGATCTGTCCCTGAGCTTTACCAGCTTGTGTTTCTGAAACACTCTTTTCGTTACCAGAAAAGAATTCCATTTTGCAATTGGTTCCTAGTACATGGACACCATTACAGTGGCAAGGCCAAATGCAAGGAATGGTTAATGTGACTGAAGTAATGTTAGTAATATTAAGACTAATTGCTTCTAAGCATCTGCTTAAAATAGCTGCAGTTATTCCCATGTGTTTTTTATCAGTCTGAAATGATGTATTGATTTTTTTTTTTTTTTCCCCCCTCTCATGATTTTCTTTCCAGGATTTTATAATTCCAGATATGTCCTTTTTAACATGAAGAATATAATTTTATTTAGTATTTGTAAGTAAAAGCTTTATTAAACTTAATGAGATATACAGTGCACAATTAGGTAATATATAATGCACTCAGCAATAGTGGAAATATATCAGGAAATGTCTTGAAATCAGTCATAATGAAACAAGTGAAAGCTTTTCTGCTAAAATCAGGTAATGCAAGATCTCAATAGTTCTTATTTGTCTGGAAATAAGTTTTGACTGTTCTTCTATTTAGGTGCTTCTACAGCTGATTTTTTTTTTTTTTCCTAAATCTGTAATCTGCATTCTGCACCTTATTTAGATTGTATGAAACAGAGGTGCAAATCATTTTTGTATGTGACCTTAGCAGGGAAAAAGATTTCTACTATGGTTTGTCACAAAACCATAGACATAACAGCCAAAGTTAAAAGCGAGGGATACGGTTCTGAGGCTGAATAGCATATCCAGTGATTATCTGCAGGTAAATACTTGTTCTTTCAGTTATGCACTCTGCTCGTGGATAGTCAACAGTGCAATCTGATGCCTTTTCCATTAAGTGTAGTGTCTGGAAAGAGGAATCTGGGAAACGCATCACAGCTACTCAGGCAGGATATTTTCCCTTCAGTGCCGCAGCTCCTTGGGCTGCCTCTGTTTGGAGGCATGTAGGTATGAGAAGCAAATGGCATAATGCAGGGCGGTGCATCTGTGCATGAAGATTAGTGAAAGGCAACAAAAACTTGTGCTTTGGAAGGCTCTGGAAGTCAGGATAGTGTTAATAGTATTTATGGGTTGTGAGAGTGGGAAGAAGCAATAAAAAGGAAATGCTTCATCTCTGTTCAAAACACCATCATGGATGAAATCCACCCTGGGGAAAAGGGCCAGCGCTTTGGGTATTGCTTAATCTAGGCCTTCAGTGGGACTTGAAGTGGTGTTTATACCTTTCAGTAGGTTCTTTCACTTAGATGAATTTAATCTGAAGAATCAAATTCTGTATGGGGAAATTTAGTTACGTGCCATGTGTTATTCAATAGCAATATGATATAGCCGTGCCAATGAAACTCCTTATGGGGATTGTCCTCTGGAGTTTGGTATGTTTTTCAAACTAATACAAACCACTTTGATAAGAAGCCATGAGAAAAAACAAAGTGCTCACCCAGAGAGCAGCAGTGACACTGGCACAGCAGCAGGTACATTGGTAAACATTCCTGCCTAGCCAGGTCCTTACCGTTACAACAAAGCCTCATTTTGTGAGCTGTATCGCTCTGTCCTGTCTGTGTAGAGCATTAAATCCCCAGCCAGCCCTACGCATGGCCTGCTTTGGAAGATGCTGCCCTGCGGCAGAGCTGAATCCTTGCTTCGTTGTGCAATGTGTCAGAGCTTGGCTGCCTCTGCTGAGAGAGTGCTTGGAGCACATAGCAGGGCAGGATTTGGGGTAGCGGGGTCTGCAGTGTGGACGTACGTGGCAGAGGGACTCTGACCTGGGCACTCTTGCAGAGGAATCTGAGTGTTGGGTCTCTGTTTCTTTTCTTACATGTTGTTATAATAATTCCCATGTATAAAATACTACGTACTTGGCTTACGTCTGTATTTAAAATAAAAATGTACGTAAAAGCTCTGGAAAACACACTTTTAAGGTATCAGAGCATTTCTGTTGAGAAGCTGAATCTTTGTTACACTGAATGCTAAACATTTACATATCCAAGCCTTATGTAATGGATGTCTGAATAATAATAAAACTGCATAAACTGACCTTCATTCTCTGGCACCACATCTCCTTTGAAGTCTGCATGACCAAATTCAAGACAATTATGTCATCCTTCATAACAGCCAAACAAAAGCTTGGCCAAATAGTCATTTTTCTCCATATAACAGCACTGTGTTTGATTTTGTAATGTGTGTCGATGTAGCTGTTGTTATTTACTGTGTGTTACAAGTGACAGTAAAAATCCCCTTGTCGTAGATTAATGATCAGCCTTTGTAACATCTGGGTTTCATTTATTTTACCTCAGTGCCCACTTTTGCTGTGCTCGGTTCCTTTGAGTAGTACAGTGCAAGGAAGCACAGCCTGATCACACTCACGGTTTGCAGAACATGCTGTTACTGTATATGCCCATATGCGACAGAAGCAAAACAGAGCCCTGGACAGAAGAAGGGAACCTGGCACTTACATTTCGCCCGTCCAGATCTTCTCGTGCCACATTTTCAGCAAAAATTCTCCAAGAACAAGGCTGTCTCTGTCAGTTAAGGGTTGTCAGCAGTAGCTCAGATTGCACGTTGCTGGGCCTCAAACCTCGAGGAAACCTTGGCATCCTAGTCTTTGAGACTTGGACTATGTCATGAAATGCTTCAGAACTTGTGGTTTATTATCCCCCATCCCCAAATTCAAGTGATTCAAGGCTGATGTGCAGTGTCATGACTTATCCTTTGATTTTGAGAGTTAATAGTTGGATATACCGTTTGGGATGGAATATTATGGAACTATCTGTATCATATATGCTGGAACCATTTCTGCAGAGAATATTGTAGAAGTTCTGAATACATTTGTCTTAAATGCTTGTATCCTAGCCTTGCATTCCCTTTTGATGCTTTTGGAACGGATACAGCTCCAGCTAGTGTGGCTGGATCAAGTAGAAGTGTGGTGCCTTTTGCCATCTAGTTCTAAATAAAGAGCAACAAATCATCTAGGTTTTTCCTGAAGTTATGTTTATAGCTGTTTTAAGTTATTTTAAGTTAAGTTGTTTTAAGTTATTTTTTGTCTGGATTCACAACAGCGCTTTATTTGGTCACGTTATGTCACAGGTGCACACGTACGTGTGTGCATATATGTGCGTGTAGGTACAGCCATGGAATCAATAAGTGTAATGGATATGTAGAACTACGCCTGTTAGAAAACTGAGCCACTAAATGAAAAACGTGTAGCAGAGTCACTACTGAAGCATATTAAATTACGACTTCAGACAGTAAAAACATGAAAAATTGGGGTTAAGAAGCAATCCACGAATGCAGTCCTGAGGTACAATAAAACCTTTTTGTGCCCAATTGCAATTAGCTCTTGATTTAATTCTTTAATGAGTTTCCAAGGTTTTGTTGGTTTAAATCATGATGTTGGTGATCTTTTCTTTATTTTACTTCATTTTGGTACCATGGTGTAGACAAATGTAATATGTAGGTTTTATGAAACCAGACAGCTAGTAAATCAATATTATTTTGCTAGTAAATTACTAAGGCGGTGCAAGCTGCTTTTAACTCTTTCCCATGGGACAAGAAGTTTGAACTAGCTGGAGTTTAAATCAACACTGTGGGCACTGAATTAGTCAATGATTCTGAAGAGGGCTTTGTTGGCATAAACTTCTGCTTTGATCATCCTAGTAGTTACAGCTTTTTAATTAGATACAGTTCAGAACAATGGCTTTTATCAAAGCAGTTTGGTGAGTGAACAACTGGACATTGTTTGGGGCTCTAGATGGCATTCTGTCTGTTAGTATTGTGGCTGGTTTTAATACAGTGATGAAGTTAGAATTATTTTAGGCATTGTCACTGCTTTGCACAAAGAAACTTGCTATTCTAAAAGAGAATGACAAGTACAGTTTTTTTTTTTTTAATATTGTAAGTTTAATCTGTTATTAATGTACTAAAACCCAAATATTTGCCTTGAGATTGCAGAGGACAAACTGAAATTTATGAGTGCAAAATTAAAGAAGTGACTCTTGTTCATCTTGACTTGTTTTCATGTGCTGAGTGATTTGTTTGGAAGTGCTGAGCTCTTTTTGCTCAAGATTGAAGGCAGTTGGTTCCATTTTCAGTGTCAGACATTTCAGAGTTGGCTTCTGATGTAAAGCAAGCCCAACGCCAGCGCGAAAATTCCTCAGGGATCTTGGCAGAGCGGAGCTCTATCGTTTCTGGAACGCTAGATTGGCCTAAGTAAACTTTTAAAGCAGAATAAGCATTTGTAAAATTTGTGAACTTAGGGGAGCAGGAAAGTTAAGAAGCCACTGATGTGTTCAGACCACTGCCTGCAGTTTGCTGTTCAGATGTTCATAGAGTATCTAACAAACAAAATAAATTTTTTGACAAGCTCTAGTTTGCTGAGGAAGGGATGGAAAAATTTGCAAATTGATGACTTTTCCGTTAGTGACTTAGCTATGGGAAGTAGTGCATTTGTACCAAATCTGCCTGCTCTTATTAAATTGTGTCCTTAGTTCTGTTTAGACATAGCTAAGTTTAACCATGTCCCATTCGGCTTCCTAAAAGAATGCTTGTCCAATGTTGTGCTTCCGACTGCAGTGCAAACGCAGCCTGGGTGACAGCTGACCCACAAGCAGACCAGTTTGCTCAAGGTCTGTGACACACGATTATTTTCATTGTTATATTTAGAAGAAAATCCTTTTGTCTACACAGCATGGTACTGAGTCATACTCCTTGTATGAAGCTGTTTTGAAAACAGCTTTGTTTTTATTGTTTGCCATTTCACTTTGAGTTGTTAGGCTTTTGTCTCAGTCAACTTTCTTCATGGCTGAAAACAAGCTAAGTTTATCTGAAACTTAAGGACAGTTACGTATTACTTTTTTCCTCTTGTACCATAAGATCCAAATTATACATCCCTTACTTCCTTTCAAATTCCTTTTGTGAGGCATTTTGGAAGAAAATAGGACTGAGTCTTGTCTCGTGAGCTTACTTAAGTTTTCTTAGAAAAAACACGGATTACTAAAATATGTTCATCTGGTTTGGTATTAGGATGTATACAAATGTCTTGCATTTCTCTGGATTTAGTCACACATGCTTAAATCACTGAAAAGATTTTCGTTTATTTTTATTTGGCACCTGTGAAGACCTGAGTGTTTGCTGGGATGCAATTTATTTAATAACGCTTTTCTTTCTCTTCCTTATGTTGCTTGCTGACAGACAGCCCTTTGGCTGGCGTTTCTGTGCACTTGTTTTTTGGGGAGGGGGTGTGAAGATTCTGCAGCACATCAGGTTAACCTGTGCCTTTCTATGCAGTCAAAAAATAAGATAGAAATGTGGGTGTAATGCCTTTGTTTCTCTTGCTGAGGTCTGATTGGATGCCTGCTGAGGTCAATGAGAATGAACTATTGGCTGTAAAAATAGTTTCAGTAAAGCCTGAATGAGCCCTGTATGGTCTCTCATTTGCAATTGTATTTGGCACGCTGAACATTAGACAATATTCTCTGTCACTTGGTGTTGCCATGGTGATTAGAAGGACTGTCTTTAGAAGGATGGGTTTAATTTAGAGTTATAATCTTAATTTCTTTATGATAATACACCCATCCTACATGCCTGACAGTTCTCAAGGAATCATTTTTGACACTTGGCTACAAAAATCTGCATGCATTTTTTCAAGGCAAAAATTTTAATTGTTGTAAGGACAGAAAAATGAAAGTAGTGCTTAAATGGAACATTTGCTCAACCATTCTAGTGAAATCAAAAAGAAATCCTTAGGGAAATTCTGAATTTTCCTATGTTTTCTTTGTGAAAGAAATTTGTGAAAATAAAACAAATGCAGAACATTATTGAATAATTTGATTTAAGTTGCTTTTCAATATTGAATAACTATGTTAAGAACTTCCCATCTTCTAAATATTTTCAGAATTTTCTCTGGGAAATGTCAGTTTTCCTGAACTTGAATACAATGCAAGTGGAAAACAACTTTTTTAGGGGATAATCAGATGTTTCTCTTTTTGTTCTGAAATCTTTATGTTTATACTTGTGGTGTCTGATAACAATGTCTTTTTGAGGCCTGTGTAAGTGAGAATCTCAAATCACTGTCTAATTGCTGTAACTTATAGTCCATTTTAAGTCTTTTTCCTGACCTCTTTCAAATTAATACGGCGTTTTGCCATGAAGCTGCGTTCTGGCTTTGCTTCCCTACCTGCAGTTCTAGGCCTGCACTTTATGAAAGACTTGTGCTGAACATCTGTACGCTGGGAATGGCAGCAATCCTTGGGCAATGCATCAAATACACTGTATCTTCAAACACCGCTTCCTTTCCCATGTAACTATTGTATAATTAACTGGTAAATAGATTGAGATACTGTAAATAGACAGCAAAGCAATATGCTCTGCCATTAATGTCAAGCAGTGCAACGCGTAGCAAGTCAATTAATGTTTCTTCCTCCTCTCCAACCTCCATGTTTTTCAGACCTCCAGAATTACCCGCTCTGATGAAGAAAAGGAAGGCTCCTGGGATGCCTGGGGAGCCTGGAGCGATTGCTCACGGACATGTGGAGGGGGAGCCTCCTACTCGCTGAGGAGGTGTTTAAATGGCAGGTTAGCTGTATGCTCATGTGTATTCATTCTTCTGCAGCTGTGCCATAATTCCCTGTTCACCGTGTTCATAGAAAAGCACTGTTACGTCTCTTTTTGGAGCTAAATGCTATGTACAGAGCAAGTGTTATGAAATCCTATTTTGAATATAAATCTGGGCTATGTTGGATAAATATCTTAGCCCTCAACTCTGATAGATCTTAGGTGTGTTATTAAATGTGTTCATGGAATAACAAGAATGATTTATCTGTTATGGTCTGCCACCATAATGTAAAGCAAATCCTGGGTTACCTGCATGCATGTTGGAACTGAACTAAAGTTCAAGTGCAGGATCCTCCATCTCTTCCCTGCAGTAAAAAAAAAAAAAATGCCTTACTCCACACACGGATGTATCAAACGCTACTTTCTGCCAGGAAGATTTTTCCTCTGCCAGTTCTTTCTATGCAGTGGTCCTGGTGGCCATATGTGTTCATGGACAAGCCTCAGTGTATCTTGAAGTGAACAGCATATGCAGCAAAAAGCACTGACCTCAGTAGGAAAGCTGAACTAATATAGGACTTGTTACTACGATCCTAAAAGTATGAGTAATGCAAGAGGCCTGTAGTCCGGCGAGAAGAGATCCCAACTAGCTTAGAAGCATCTGTGCTGGTATCCATATTTGCTTACATTATTTGAATTATGCCTAAACACCTTTTTGAAATGGTGGTTATATTTAATTTTTTATTTTGTTGAGATTTTTTTTTTTTTCAAGTGAAATGCAATATCACCCAGGAAGTCAATTTCTCTTAAAGAAGTCTTATAGTATGATCTGCAGTGTGTATGAAGTACATGGCTTTAAGGTTTTATTAAAATGCTGCCTGTTTCTTCTAGTGCAGAATGCACAGAGATTTTGAAAGCGGTAATATTTCCAGCAAGAAGCCATGATATTCTACTAGTATTAGTGACTGTGAAATAAGCTCAATAAATTGTAGCAATATAAATTCCACTGTGGTTTTATTAATATTTTTAATGTGTTCCCCTGTGAAAAAACATGTGTTTTCCATACCTTGACTAATGTGTAGTTGAAAAGTTTTTTCTCTGCTTTACTGTTGTTGTAATGTCCAGGAAATGTGTGACTGTGAAACAAAGTTTTCACATTTGTATGTATCATAAATATTTTGTACTTGCATATTGTGATATGATCATTCTTGCAAAAACTGGAAAATTGAAATGTAATATCTTGAGCATGGAGAGCTGTACCTTCAGCTGAGCTGGCTGAACTCTTGCTCCAGGCATCCATTAATCTTTCCTCTTAAAATTTTGTTATTCAGTCCCTCATATTTTAAAAAAACTTTTTAATATTTGTAATTAATTTCCATACAAAAAATGAAAAAAAAAAAATCCAAGAGCTGTAAATTACCAGCTATCCATTCGTTCTTCTTCAGCGCAAGGCAAGACTTCTTCAGTTTGAAAGGATTATTCCAAAGCGCTGTTTCTGATTTTAGAGATATCACTAAATGCAATTTCCTATGAAGTTATGAAGGATACATTTTCAGCTTTCAAAGGCTTGATTTTGCCATTCTTACTTTAGGGCAAGAATATCTTACCTTGTGCAAAAATGCCAGTTATCCAGAAGTTTGGCAAACCCTTTCCCTAAATAGATGTGAAACTCATATACCCCATATTTATATGAATGAATAATAAATAATCATATCTTTATTGTATACCTGTTATTTCTCCTACTAATAACAATTTTTGTTAAGAAGCTGAGTTGCTGGATTTCACAATTCATGTTTGCTGAGTGCCTTACAAATGCCGGCTGTTTGTGAAAACTAAATTTCATTTAAAATTACGAATTCTACTCATGTGGCTTCGAGCCAGTAAAATTGCATGCTGTTCTTCAAAAATATTGCATTTATTTGGGAGGATAAAGGAAAAGTTTGAAGCTGTTTTTTCTTTCCTAATTGAAATAGGGGGAGTAAAATTGATGCTCATTGGCACTAAAATTGGTTAGAGAATTTCTTGGATATTCTGATCCTCTTTTATTCTGGGTTACATCCTATGGATTAGAAGTATCTTTGCAGAAGTTGACATAGATCAGGCTTTACAGATGCATTTTGAATCTTCTTCACAAAATAGATGTGTTTTCCATAAGATTCCCAGCAAACTGGGCTCACAGAGAAAGCCACGCTTTCTTTGCTGAAGACACAACAGTGTGACCTGTTGAGTCCTCAGATCCTCTTTGTACTTAAACCTTGTACTTTGAGTCCAAATCATGGTAGAGCAGTAGTAATAAGAAAATAATAAGAGAATATTCAAGAGAATAGCTAGCTGTAAAACATGCAGGGTTGTGTTTTGCTGTAATGCCCCGTAACAGTTTTTGCTCTGTTTTTCAGGAATTGTGAAGGTCGGAATATTCGATACAAAACCTGCAGTAGTAATGTGAGTCTGGCTTTTAATCCTATTTTACAACTTCTTTTACTTATTCAAACAATGTGTTAAAGTTTAAGAAATGCTGCTTCTTATTTAAAGTCTTATGGTGGATAATTTTCTTCCAATCGTTATTGCCATTTTTAAAGATTTCACTCTGCATGACTCCATGAGGTCTCAAATTTAGGCTTCCCAAATGGATATTTTCTTTCCAAATTGTAGCGCCAATTGTGATTCAGAACACTTTATATCATTTATTAGGAAAGTTGCACATTCTGGAGTAGTAACAAATCAGTTCACATTTGAAAGTAACAAGTGCTTTTCCTGAGGGGGTGCCTTTCAGACTAAACGTTAAACTGGGCTCCTGATCATTCCTGGTCACTAATGATCAGCACTCATCACACGAGCAAAGAGGGTAACCACCTGTGTTGCTTTCCAGTCTGAAATTGGATAATTATTACTTACCTTCCTTCTGTTTCCCTAAGCCGAGACCTTCCTGTTTCTGTATGTAAAAGTGTGTATAGTTAAGTACACTGGCAAAGACAATTTCTGTGAGTGAATATGGAGCTGGAGATTTGAAAATGCAGTTGCTGTTACTATGATGAAATCAAATTTTATTTTTACAGACACGTTTTATGAAAACCAGTCACATACGGCATGCTTCATAGCTTGTGCTTGACTGATTTGTAGTGATGCTTTACGCTGTTTTGACAGCTGCCTTCTTTCACCGCAGATGATGTAGTCTATTCAAGGTGATCATGCAGGGTTTTGTGGTATCACTGATAACAGACCATGTGTCCAAACACATGTAATAGCACATCGGTTGATGATCTGCAGTCACCTCCTAGCACAGGTTACCTTAAATTGTGGTGTGAGGCCATTCCACTAAGAGGGAAGGCAAGCAATCAAACGCATACTGTCTGTTCTGCTGTAGTGCATCTGATTCATCTGCCTCTGGTTCTGAGTGAAAGACAGCAGTTTTCACACAAATACTCCTAAAACGGTGAGCCCCGCCGTTCCCTCGAGCTGAGCTGTACCCAAGCAAGAGCAGGTGACAGTCACAACGTTGCCAACCCTGTAATTTCTGCCAGCGGCAGGCAGCTGGGAAGTATGACGTGTGCTTCTTAGGAGGCCTGGCTCCGGAACATGCCCAGAAAGTGATGTTGAATCAGGGCGTCTCCTGGGAGAGCTGGCCTTTCCCACTCTTTAGTTCACCGCACCTAGGGTTTCTTCTGTGCCAGTTGGCTTCCGCCCTCCTCAGGAACAAGGCTTGCTAGCGCCTTCAATTGCTCTAACACTCTGCTCCTCAGTGTTGGATGGATTTTCCAACACAGCAGCCCACAGCCGAAGTTTCTGCTGGCAGACAATAGTGGAAGTGATTAATAATTCAGGCCCAGTGCAAGCAAAATGCAGATCCTGGAGACAAACCCTGTCACTTGCCCTTTCAGAAGCAGAGGTCTAGCACTTCAGTGCACACTGCCCTTACCTCATACATAAAAATGCCTTGCACAAAAAATCATAATCTTTTAAAGCTGTGTGATAATCTAGATTGCGGCCAGCCAGTATGTAAGCAATAAACAAATTGCCACTGTATACAGTGCTTGCTACATTCCTGATCTAGATGAATCATATGCATCCTGTACAGTAATATAGCTCTGATTGCTTGGTGCTGTGCTCTACAGCTTCCTATGCAACACTGCAAACAAGTCAACGCAGTATATACCTCATTCCACCAGCAAGAGGAACAGAAAACTACGGAGTATGCAGAAAAAGGAGAAAGATGAGATCAGTTTGTGCATAACTTCTGCTATAAACTGAGGTCTACATGCTTTTAGGATACATTCAAGCAGTTGCAGACCTTGCTGGCTTTAAGGATTATGCAGTAAAAGTCTATGGTGAGAAGGAAGGCACTCGTATGGGTCAGAACAGAGAAAATTAAGATGATTACCATATCCTTTCTGAACTTCAAGGAAGTTTTTCTGAAGTCACTGGGACCTGTTTTATAACTTTAGGACTTATTTTAAAGCGATAAGTGGCTAGCATCTTGTATGTGAATCTGTTTGAATTTATGATGATTCAAATGTTAATTTCCAGACAGGAAGCTGCATTTACAGTTCTGCTTTTGGGGCATGTCTGAAAAGGGTTAGGTTTCCGTTTCAGTTCAGATAGAGCCAGAATCTCTCAGGAACTGTTTTTTCAAGATTATGGATCAGATAATGGAGAACTCCTGAGAAAAATAAATTTTGTGAGATTTCCACTGTTAGTACAGTGGAAAGTTGATCTTTGAATTTGGCCTCACTGAATTCAAACCTAGTATTAGACCTGATTTAACCTTGAAATTGGAGCTTACATCTAATACCAACCCAGGACTAGACCAGCTCTGTTTCAAATGATATAATTTTCCCCAAAGCATTTCTGATGAATGTTTCTCGCTTTAAGAGTAAAATTTTAGTTTGAAAATTAAGAGTTTAAACTAGCTTCTTTCCATATTGTTAGGTATTATTGTTAACCACATGAGACATTCAATATATATACACTGTGTAAAATTGTCTGCAAATGTAATTTTGCTACATGATACATTACACCACTAACATCTATATTGAGGAGCACAAATGAAGCACAACTTAATGTGTGTGTCATTCTAATGAAAAGAACAAGAATCATTTTACCAGAAAATTGGTTTCGTCTGGATTTGTAATAGAATAGTAGTAAGTTCATTGAACTCAAACACAGTTCCAGAATAATATTAGTGATATTTCAATCAAAAAATTAATTCAGGGTCTTAGTAACAAAATAATTGCTGAGATTATTAAGGTATATGTTCAGCCTGCTTATCTTTCTATCGTAAATGGCATGCCAGGTACATGATTTCTTGAAACTGCATGTGTGCTTTCAGCTTTTCTTACAGAAACTTTAGAGAAATAACCTATATAAACTATTCATTATATGCTGTTCAATGAGACTTTCAGTCTTTCTTAAACCCCTTTTTTATATTTCCATTTTTGTATATACTGTTACATTCTAATGCTATGATGTGCACTATATGGAAGTGTTTAAGATAATCCTTTAGGGTCTTATTCATAGAACAAGTTATTTGGGCCATTTCCCCATAAATTTCACATTCTTATATGCCAAAAAGTCACTTATATGTTAGCCAGAGTGACTCTTCTACAGTAAGAAAAAACCACAATTTTGCTGCAGATTTGCTCACTTGTAATTGCACTATAACCTTTTATTGTATACAGATAATACTTACACCTGTTCAACAGATTCATCATATTATTGTCCCAGCATCCACTCATTAACCAGCTCATTTATCCCATTCAGAAAATCTTGGCTGAGCTGTCTCTGCTCTATTCCTACAATATGTCACCCTGAGTTGCATAGTTTCTGTCTAATCTGTTTGTTTATTTTTATATTTTTCATAATGTTGATACACCCTACAGCTCTCTTGGATAGGGTTTCTAGTTCAGGTATCTTGATTTTACTCAGAAGTGGCCTGAAAATTGCCTATAACATAGAACCTGAAGCTAATTTCAAAAAGAAAACAAAACAATGACTTCATCGGTTTTGGCTGGATTTCAAAAAAAAATGAGATTCAAAGTACAAAACTAGACAAAGGACTAGACTTTCTTTGGTGTCATCATTTTTACTGGGAATTTTCTTGCCTTCTCTTTTGTGATTTTTTCAGCAGAGTAATTGTTGGCAGGAGTCACAGGGTCTGATGCAACCTTCATACTTTGCACATGAACATTGCTTATAAAGATACAGATTTCCCAGGTTAGCTTTGCTTTCAAAGGCTAAGAGCAGCGACTGCCAAAACTAAAATGATACATTTCATATGAAACCAGCCCTTATGCAGTAGTTCTAATCTTCTCTCACAAACAGAATGGAAGTATATATATATGTATTTTTTTAAATACACGGTAGTCAGGTCTGACACATCTTTTTCAGATCTGCCAGGCTAAAAATATGTACGTAAGTCATGTCATAAAGAGACTTCATTCCACTACAAGATCTGGATGTGATTATTTGGCTAGCGTTTTCAAGTATTAGGCATCATAGATGTGTGTTCAGCTCCTTATGTGGGGCATGAACCTATGAGTGACCTGACTGTGGTTCAGTGGGTTGTGCATAAGGCAAAAGAAATTGCTGAAATTAGAAAATCTGAAAAATCCTGAAATTGG
>VXAV01002223.1:35442-51582 GCA_013399715.1 Alectura lathami | reverse complement strand
TTTCTCTCTCTTTATTTTTTTTTTTTTTTTAAACATGCTCATTGTGGGGCTCCATGCTTAGTTTATGGTACTGCAATAAACACTGCTCTAAAAAATTTTGAAAGAAGAAGAGGATGGCTCAGATTTTAGAGGAAGTCCAGGGATGTGCTCTGTAAATCTGAAGTCTGTGTACTGCATGGTTGGACACAAAAGTGTTGTTCATTGTACGGTAAATATTTCTTGGCTTCTTTCCACACTCTAATAAAACAACTGTCTCTGCAACTAGTACGGGATTTCAGCTTTTCCTTATTTCTGCGGAAGAAGAATACCTGCCACGTTTCATCATGTGAATTTAGTTTGGTTTATCTGGGGCTATTGTAGTTACCATGCGGCTTCCTTCTTAACATTCATAATGTCTTATGCAGAGAAATGCCTGTGCAAGGGCATCAGCATAATTTAGTTTGCATTCCCTCCCTGCAAAGCCTGAAAATACTGAGATTTGGTAATTTAGTGTTAGAATGATAGGGATAGATTTTTTCTCACTACATATTTTTGGGGACCTATGAAGATTTTTCCATGCTCTTTCATATACTTGAAGTTTCAAGTGATGGTCCTTTTCAACCAAAATTATTCTCAGAGTCAGAATAATCAGTTATCTGCTTGAGACTGGAGAGGAAAGGACTCAAGGACAGGGAGGAATTGCCCCTTTTTTTTTTTTTTTTCCTTTTCCTTCCTCTATCATGTGACTCTTAGAGTCACATGCTCCTTTCTGTGGCACGTACCTGACTAGTTCAGGTGTTTTTTACAGAGTATGTACTCAGCTTTGCAAATTCTTGTCATCAGTCAGGTTAGCACACACCCCAGCACCAATGTCTTTTGCAATTAAGCATAACGGCTGAGCAGATGAGGAGAGCCACTGCAGTAAGACTCCAAACATGTTGAGATTTTTAGTTCCCTTGTGCTGACAGTTGCTCTTGGACTTTTGTGTTTTGAGAGCACAGAGGCCTTCAATCAGACCTGGAGGACCAGCAGATAAGTGCTGAGCAAATACATGGAAAGAAAAGTTTTTATAGGCCTGAAATAAATCCTCTGCCCTGCTGTAAGAGGAGAGAGGGAAAAATCCCAACTGGCCCATATGTGAAACAGTAAATGGGTCCGCCATGACCCACATGGAAAAATAAATAAAACCTGCTGAATTGGATTGAGCTCAGGAATGTGGCTCCTTTATTTTGATCCTGGGGATTAGCTCCCAGTCTTACCATAGCAGGGAGTCTGATCTTGCTCTCATTGAAATCCAAAATCTAAATCCACATTAACACCATAGAAACAGGATCAAACCTTGCCATCTAAAGTAAAAGCAATTCAGGAGCTTAATCAGCAAGTGCTGTGCGTAGTGTTGTGCACATACATTTGCTAAGAGGGTCCCAGGGTCAGAGCAGAGTGCCCGTTCCAACCAGGAGCCAGAGAAAGATGACCCATGCTCCCTCAGGAATCTGCACAGTGGAAGCAGTATTAGGATAAAGTGTCTCATCTCTTTCTTAGTTTTTAACGTGATCTTTATGACTCTAAAGTCAGATTTTACAGTCCAGTGTTTCTGTATGTTCCAGATGATTTGAGACTTATTTGTTTTCAGCTTTAGACAAGGTCAGCAATTAACTTCTGAAGATATGTAAAAAATGAAGGAAAAGGTAATAGGAAATTTTAAGTACAAATTTCAGTATAGCAGTTTCCCCTTATGTCTTCGTAACAGTTCACTGCTTTTAACAGTGTGTATCCTACTGATTTAAGGGAAAATGTGCAGCCCTAGAACCATTTTTAAATAGGTTTACACAGCCTTGTGTCCCTTCAATGAATTATATGATGTCAGCTGAAACGCAGACACCCTTGGAGTACATCATTTTGGAGCCAGACCTGGGCAGTCATAACTACCATTTGGTAGGAACTTAAAGCTGTCCTCAGGAGAAACCAAAGCAGTTTCTTTGGTCAACTCATTCCTATTGTCTTCAATTCCTTATCTCTGTTCAGAATTTCAAACATCTAACTCTTTTTTCCCTTATGATTTACTTCATCTCCTAATAAGTTTGCCCTAGGTCATAATTATCTCGGTAAGATACAGGCATCTCCTGCTGTCAGACTTCTTGACAGTTCTGTGGGGCTGCAAAGGTTGAACTTTGTTGTGGTGGTGAACTTAGTCATCTCCTTTAACGCAAATAAAATACTTTCTGGTAATATTGTCTCCACCACAGAGAAATACCAAATTTAGCACCCCCGTGAGACTTTTGGACCATATCAGAGAGTGCTTCGGTGAGGGTGGAATGTCTGTAGTACTGCTAAAGGAATGTGAAGCATCCTGAAAAGGGATCAACGAGGCCTGCCGAGGCGCATGGAGCTTGCTGTAAGGAGGTGGAGGAAGTGCAGCAGAACAACGCTGGTTGTTCTCAAGAGGAGCAGTCCTACACATCTCTGCACATCTGCAAATCTGAGCTCTGTCCGTTAAGTGCAGAATGCCCTTGGTTCCACTTCAAAACAGCTGCTGCTTGTATTCAGAACTGGTCAGGATCAGACTCTTATTTGAGGCTTTGTGCTGTAACTGCTGGTTGGTTGTCAAGACAGGATACAATCCCTGACCAAGTAGGGACAGATGGGCCCCTCAAACCTGCTTTCTCTCAAATGCTGTACGTATGAATTCAGTAGTTATTTCCTTGCTTTAAAGATATACGCATCCACTACCTTCTGGCTATCTTTAGCAATCCACCTGATGAAAAACCAAGATGCAAAAAGATATTAAGTGGTTCAGTAGTTAATGTTTTTTCCAGGGCTCCTTAGCTGTATTATTGTTCTTACTGTAGTATTTTGCACTCTGGTGGAATACCCAAGTATGAAATTAATAAAGATCATATTTTATTACATCCAAAATAAATTGTTATATTTAAATGACCTTCCTAGAAATTGGTGATATAAAAATTGTAACAGAAGAAGGTGTTTATTTTAGGAAAAATAATTGCCGTATTTGCTTGAAGTATCCTGAACATTTGGCAAAATTTCCTAGTTATGCTAAAGAGATGTGAACCAGAAGCTGATAATTTAGCATCTACTATAAAAGGGTCTGGTTTAAAGTGGAAAGAAACGTTCTTCAACTACTTTTTAGTTCAAGCTGTACTCAAATATTCTTCCTCTAAATATTGTATGAGTAATTCTGCAGCAGTGTATCACTGACCTTCAGCTTGTAGTACTTTTTGAGTTTGCAAGGATGAGCCCCCAGTACCCCAGGGCCTGGCTATATGTTCATGCCATCACTGAACAGAGCATCTCTGCGGGATGTTCCTGCAAAAGGCCCATGTTTGCAGGTCCCACCACGGAGCAGGACTGCAGCTGGGCCACGATGGAAATGGCAAACAGCACGTTGGTACTCTGGTGTTTGGGCTCTTCTCCGTCGCTTTTGTGGATGTCCCTGTCACGCACTACATGTACCCTTTTCCAAGAGCACTGCTCTTGTTGGCATGAAAGACTCTCGTTGATTGATTTGACTGTTAACTCCGTTTTCTTGGGCAAATTATAGATTTCCTATGCTTGAAATGGAAAGTAATAACTTTCAGCCTTTGTAAAACACGCTGAAGTAAGTGTGTCGTACATTTATACGTGAAGAGGCTATTCAGGCAGCCAAGAGCTGTTTTGTATTGACATGTTCTATTCAGGGCTGGTTTGGTTTATAGTTAATTTTAAACTGGGGCTCCTTACTGGAAGGAATGATCTTATATGGCAAGTTAGATGTAGAAGCTCTGTTATAATATATACATTATAGCTAAAATATATTTGCTCTTAACTGGTCTGTAATTGGTTAAGGGTTGGTGTTAAGTAGATGATTTATTTCCTGTAAGTCCTGCCACTTATTAAAGTTGTGACCTGCAGCAGGAAATGAGGTGTGGGCAAAATGAGACTGAACAGCTGTATGTTTTTTGTAAGGGGGAAGTACTACTTAACAGATTCCTTTTGTCGATTCAATGATTAGGAAATACAACCAGGACAACAGAGTGTAAATACGTTCTTAATACACTACTGACATTTCAGTCAGTTTTGTTAATAGCAAATAATTTTCCAATAGCAAGAAAGATTTACAAGTCCATGTGCGGGTCTTAATAGTTGCATAGCATAGCAAACAGACTTGATATACTGTACTTCATAAAATAACATGTGATTATTTTTAATCAAAAAATTGTGAAACTTGTTAAACATTTTCATAGTCACATTTGACAGTTTCCAGTCTAGTCATGTGATGTGAAAATTCCCTTGTGCAGGATAACTTCTGAAATATTTCTTTATTTTTCCTAGGGGAAGAAACTGTGATTGCTGTGCCACATGGGAGTCGCAGTGTGAGAATTACACTCAAAGGACCAGCACACCTTGGTATGATTGAGCTGTTTTTTTGGGTTTATTCATAGGCAGAAGATACAAACTGAGCCTTGTATCTGTACTCATCCAAATTTTGAGAATATGGGTAAGATCATGACCTTGATTCCTCTTCCCATCTTTAATATCCAGCCTTGATGTAGTCTTACAGAACACCAGAAATCTACTTACTATGTAAGCAGAAATAGTATAAAAGAAATAGTATAAATCTTGGTGGTTTCTTAATTAATCTAAACCAAATAGTTCTTAGATAAGGAATCTATAATAAGGTACAGTCTTAAAGTACATGCAAACAGTTCCATCAAAATTACTTTTAAAGCGTTTTGTGTGGGATTAATAGCACTCATACAGTCCAGTTCTGGATTTCTGTTGAAGAGTGTGAGATAGATAATACACTTGTAATGGACTGTGGAATCCAGCTCAGCTCTTCAAATTCATGAAAGGACCAAAGATGATAACCTTTGTGTCTTGTTGGAGGGAAGCGGTGTGATTTAGTTCACAGTCCTGTGATGTTGAGTTTGGAAAGTATGAGTGACTGTGGACAAGCTTGGGCTTGACACTGCTAGCAGTTGGCAGTCTTAGCTGGCTATGTTAACTCTAATTCAGCCAAGCACTTAAGTGCAGGCTTAACAATAAGCACATAAATAGTCTAACTGAAATCACACTTTTGGCCTAAAGCTAATAAAGCCACTTGGTCAATGGGCAGTGTTCAAGTAAAAGTAATTTAGGTAAAATGAGGCAAGGTAAACAAAAGACAGTTTCCACAAGCACTGTTTCCTTGCAATAGTTTCGATCATGATGCTTACCTATGAGAAACAGCTTGCTGTTCTGTCAGGTTTCCTGACATTTTCTGGGAGTCTGATGGTAGTAACTATGGTAATCCATTTACCTGCTGGGCTGCTTTAGGTATAGAACTAATAATTTCAATCCTAAGTGGGACTGCCATACAAAGCTGTGAAATAAACCATTCATTTAACTTTTAGAGCAATTTTTTATTAGTAAAAGTGGAGGGCTTAGTCTGAATCATAGAAATAAAAATGACTTTTATTGCTATGTGATATGTAAACAGAAGAAAGGAATGCATTTTACTTGAAAATTACTCATTCCCCCTGTTTGCTTTGAAGAAAATACTGTCATTTCAAAGAAACAAATTAGCCTTTCTTTTTAGAGTAGCTCCAGAGTGCCTTCTAGATATAATGCAGGTATCAACAATATGGAAAGCAGAGCTTAAAATAAATAATATTCATGTCAGAATGTTGCAAGGAGTGTATGAAGGAGTAATCTTGACTGCTACAGGTCAGGATTCTTGTTTTGGTCTCTCTTAACTAGTTCTGCAGAAGAAAATTGTTGTTTTAACTTCATATGAGGAAAAAGTACTGGATTCTGTAGCTCCTGGGGGATTTCTGGAAAGCTCCAGAGAAATGCAGCAGCAACTCGTTAACTAAGTACAGAGTGCTCCTGGCTTCCTACCCAGGGTGGTTCCATAAAGAAGCTGTGGCTTGGCATTACCTTTGTTAGCTAGTTCTCTAGCTGGAAGAGAATTGCGAAATGTTCCTTTAACCACTTCCCCCAGCACATCTGTTTGCAAATCAGTGAGGATTTAGACATTTGTTACCTAAGATGTTTAAAATGGTGAGGTGGAAAACAAGAGAGAGCTGTTGGGGTGGAGGATGGACATTGCATTGCTTCCTAGGTCAGATCTTCAAGAACTCATGTTCTGGAGGATGGTTCATTTTTATTTGCTTACTGACTCTATGTTTGTGGGTGTTGTTTGTCACCTACAAGATCAAGTGATCTTTGGTCTGCAACTTCATTGACTTTGGTGAGAGCGTGCTGTCAGAACCAAAGGCAGAACTTAAAAAAAATATAATCACTTCTAATAGCAGGCTGCATTTGTCGGGCATGTTCTTCCTGGCTTGTAAGGAGCTGAATTCAGCAGGTGGGGCAGGGACTACTTACTGCAGATTTTCATACTGTCTCCTGTTGCCAGTATATGTTTGCTCTTCAAGTAAACGTAGCAATAGCAAACACTGGACGAGCACTATGGAGTATCTGGCACTTTTCCCTTTGTCCTGTCTAATTTTGTGCTTCATCTTGGGCTTTATTATCTGCTCTTGTTCCAGGGAAGCACAGCTGCTGGATTAATCAAAAATGGAAATCTGGTTGGAGATGTAGTGCATAACAGATTTGAAACAAATAAATTTTCTGAACATTGTTTTACAATCAGCGGTTTATGTTTTATGAAAGACTCACACCTCTGTAGCTGGTATTTTGTTTGTGTTTAAGGATACATCAAGATAGGTCAGTGTCATCAGAGTGCTAAGGTGTTACTCTTTTTTTTGTTTGTTTGTTTTTAAATAAAAATAGTTCCCTTTTCTGTCTGGCTGGGGTATTATGACTGACTTGGTTGAAAATAACCAAATAATTTATATAAAACTGGTTATGAATAAAATACTTCACTTTGTTGGTTTACTTCTTAATTTGGACTGTATTGTGGCTTTTTAACCAGTTGTTTTAAGAGCATTATAATCAAAAGAAAGACTGAAACTTCCCTGAAATTAATCCTCCAGCAGAAAAAAGAGGAAAACCAGAAGCTAATATTTTCACAAGTGGCTAATGCTAGATAACTGAGTTCATGAACTTAGGCAGCTTAAATTTCGCTAAAAAGTAGTGGAACTCTTTTCCTCCTATTGTCAATTTCTTCTCCACTTGCAATAATTTGCATTATTCAACAGTATTTAGCTACAAATCTATGCACTGCCTTGTCTTCTAACAGTTACTAGGAAGATGACAAAGCTGCTTGTGTTTTCCAAAGAACACAGTGTTTTATCTGGGGCCTCTGTCTTGTGCTGTGAGCAAGTAAATTGCAGAGAAAACAAAGCTCCTGAGTAGCAATGTTATTTGCTTCTTCTTGCACCAGGACCAGGAGCTGTTTCCCTGGAATTCTTCTGTGCATCCCTACACACAGCGCAGGGTGTTTCCATGCCACTCTGCCCTACTCCTGCCTGCCAGTATGGATGCTTTTGCAGAGGGGCTTCCAGACACAGCTGGGCAAGGAATTTCCTTGGGGAAAAAATATTTTATTTTTATGTCTTATTCTGACAAGGAAAGCAACACAAAGTAAGACAGTTCTAGGTCTTTGGCACCAGTGATTATCTTGTTAGGCACAAGTGATTACTCAAGAGAATTCGCTGTTCTTACGACTCTGTGTGTTTGGAGACCTAAAGACCCGGGGAAGTGTTCCTCTAACATGGAGGAGCTTACTGCTGAAGTCAAACTTTGAAATTCTGGTTTCGTAAGGGTCCTATATTCCTGAGTATCCTATTGACTTTATGTGAAGTTGGAGTTCTGCTAACTTGACTCTTATTTACAAAATTCGTCATAACAAACACCATGCATTAATACTTACTGTTAAGTTGTGTAAGTTTGGAGTCAAGTCTTGCAAAAGCTTAATCCAGGAAAGCTGAGTAAAGGGTCTTTAAAATGTTATTTTGTGATGTGATCAGGGAAAAAAAAAACACCCTTCCATAAAAACAACGAACAAAAATATATAGTAATCATCTAAATAATCATCTAAATATTTCTTGCTTTTTCTATGATTTATTTATATCTATTTGTTTCTAATGGTATCTACTTTTTCCTAATGGAAATTTGGTGGACAATGGTGCATTTTCATTCCCAGAGATTTGTGTTTTCTCTGACAAAATGCATTTGAATCATCACCAGATTCCTGCTCTATGACCAAGGTAAACTCATTTTGTAGAAACATATCCTTTTTCCAACTTCCTTCCAGCCACAGATGTGATCTTTGCTATATCTACGACAGTAGTGGAACTTAATACTTACAAACCTGGTGTAATGTTGGTACTGGATTTTATCACGTAAGATATCTGCTAATTCAAAAAGTACATGGCATTTCAAATCACTTCAAAACAAGACTATGTATTTATGTCAGTGTCCAACAAGTCTCCAAAAGGGCAAATTCCATTATCTCACATCAGCTTCAATACTACTCAGCGTGCTTACGTGATTCTAAGGAAGTGAAATAGTGAAACAGTGAAATATTTATACCATCTGCACCAATATGTTTGGGAATATTCCTGTCTAGGCAACTTGTTGGGCCTGTTTACCCCAGTGTTGCTTTGCTTTTGGTGAAACTAATGATTTTAGTTAGCTATGCCTCAATCTGATTTTTCACATGATTCTTCTATGTGGGTTCTTTTTGCCGTTTCTTTTGTTTTGTTTTACAGGTCTTTTCTTCTGTCTTCAGGGAAACTTCCTCTTCTCAATGCTTTTTAAGATTGTGTCATGAGTTCTGGTAGTCCTTCGCAAAGTACCAGGAGAAAATTTTTAGATTTTTTATTCAATATCAGATACCATAGATACTGTTTCTGAGTCTGATTGACATTTTTTTTAAAGCAACTTGTAATTACTCTAGAAATATATATTTTTAATTGAGTAGCTAGTTGCCTACATCTTGCCCGTTTGTCCTTTCCTGTGACTGGCTGTTTTATTCCTTCATTGCTAAGAGTGCCTGTGATTCTAATGATCGAATGAAATGAGTCCTTCCTAATTTTAAGGACATTCTTCTACTCATTTTTGTAAATGAATCCAAAGAGAAAAGGGACAAGGAGGAGTCTTTCAATGTCATATAGATATATTTTGCCAGAAGGGGTGATTTTATGTGCATTTCTTGAAAAAATAATGTTCCGCATTGCAAAATAACAAATGTAATTATTTCAAAAGATGAATGGTTAAAGGAAGAATTGGCCATTGTAGGCTGAGTAAGAAAAATGAAGTGTTATTAATTCAAAATCAATTTAGAGGAGTCAGTAAAAAGAAAAGCTAATTTATCTGATCCTGTCTCTGGAGATCTGTCTACACACGTTATATGAAGTAAACTTCCTTGGGTCACTGTAACCATGTCCACATAGTTTGTACAGTATAAGCTTACAACATTTGAACAAAGTATAAAGATGCTTTAGATTAGTATTTCTACTTTCATTTGCCTTGCTGGAACAACATTTATTGGTATGAAACTACTCCATTCTTATACAGCTTCATCCGTGACAGGCTTGTACTAGTACAGTCAGCTCTCATTTATGCGACATATTGAAAGCATGGAATAATATCTGGAAAAATCGATTCAGAGGACATAAATTTGGGCTACTGTTAGTAGTCCTTATGAAGGCGGAGTCTACAGGTGAGATTTCCATGCCAATATTCACCTCACCTGGCTAAAATGCTGCAGAGCATCATCAGAGTGGCCGTGCTGCTCCCTGACCCACATGTCAGCGGCGCCTGTGTTTGTAGCTGCAGCATCAGCTGAGCTATAAACAAAGCAGTTTTGTATCCATAAATTTAAATTCAAATTATCACAAGTTGATAATGCAGCAGCTTCAATGAAAATTATTTTAATAAAAGTAATTTTCAAACTTACAGTAATACGTAGTCTATGGATTTGTCATAAACTGCCCTGAAACACTGTCACCAGACCAGCGTATTTCAAGTCATGTCTTGCTATGCGCATACACTGCATTATGCAGATCCCAGAAATTCCAGCTTCCTTCAGTGTATCTTCCTCTACCTTTGTTCGCCTATAGTTCAGTCAGTTTACTGGAAATGACTCAATGCTAAAATGCTTCATCTGTCTTCTGGAGGTTGTGGTCTGTTAGTTTCATCTGTTTCCAAGGAATGCAGAACAGCACAAAAAGGGTTTTCATCACCACCTGTTCTGAGAAAGGGACATGCCCCAGGCAGTACTGCAGCTACCGACCTCCTGGCCTGGCTTTTTCCTAATACGGGAAATATTTGGAGTTAAGTTAATGACCTCTGCAGTGGGTAGAATGATAAAGGTATTGAGGTGAGTGTTTGGTGAGTTTGACACCATTCAGACTTCTCTGGAGACTGACTGCTGAAACTGCTAGGCTCAAGTTGCGTCAAGTATAATTTTTCTGTGTATTGATTCTATACATTTTGTGAGTTTCAGCTTGTTCTGCTCAATGTATTGCTCTATAACTGTGCAGAGTGCTTGGTCTAGGGAAAAGTGTCTCCAAAGTGCTTTTGGTATGACAGAATAGCATGATCCTGTGCTGACACATTGTGCAGTCATGCATCAACCTATTATCTGAAGTGGCTAATATTCTCACAGATGTTCTGCATATTCTTTTAATGCACATGTACTGCCACTCCTTGCAATGCAAGAGTTTTAAATGTTACTTTCTGACTTCCCTGAAGAGAAAATATTCTGTTTGACTTTACAAATTGCATGTTTCTTTCCAGTTATAGAGTCAAAGACACTACAAGGAGACAAAGGAGAACACAGTTTTGAAGATCCTGGAACATTTGTCATAGAAAATACAACTGTTGAATTTCAGAAGACTACAGACAGGGAAATCATAAAGATCCAGGGACCTCTTGGTGCAGATTTCATTATCAAGGTGGGATGTGTTTGTGTACAAGTCTACTAAGGTATTGCAAGTATATGCGAGAGTAGGCGGCTGTCCATCAAGTTGCAGCAATAAAAAAAATCTTTCAGACAGTAAACAAGTAATCCTAAATAAAGCCCTGAGGTAATTTATACTAAGTTCATCCAGACGAATCAAAATGTTAAAAGGTTGATGTCTTTACTGTAGTAGAAAGTACTTCAGGATCTTTACAGGTAAAAATGTCCAGTAGTTTTGTTTTAAATATTACTGAAATAGTACTGTGCACAGGATTGGTGTTAATCCAACTGAAGGCTGCCACCTGCTGAATCTGAACATTGCTTCCAGAAGCACTCTCAAATCTCAAATCTTAGACATTACTAATCCAACTACTGACTGTTTCCAATCCTTTTAGTTTCCCCTATTCCTAGACCACGTATCAATGTCTTGCCTCATATACGTGCAAATATTGTTGTGCAGAAACTTACAAATATTTGACCATCAAAGAAAGGTAGTCATACAGATTTCCACTGGAAATGGAAGGTGTTTCAGTATTATCACACCACTCAGCTTTATCTGTTATGTTGTACAAACAGACTTTCAGTAATATTTATTATATTGCATCTCTGATATCACGTGCAGTTAGACCAACCTAAATACAAACCAGTATGCTTAGGTCACTTCTAGACTTCTCTCTACAGCAAACTCTTAACATACTACTGATAAGGCAATAAAGCAGAAGAATACTTTGCCAATCAAGTACTGATAACCAAATAGTCATATTAATACCTTGAATAATTTGAAAAACAAAGCAACATACAAATACTTGACTACTGGAAATTTAAATTTATTTTTACAGTGGAGTTTCTAGAGATTTTATGCCTGTTGCCATATTGCCATCTGCATTATTACATTTGAATTATGTTTTGAAATGCCATAAACAGTCGAGTACATTATACACATGGGTTGTAATGGAACTTTCTCTAGACCAGGTACTCTGGATTGAAAGACAGTGTGGTTCAGTTCTTTTTTTATCAACCTATCAGTCATCAGTGGAGGCAAACAGAGTTCTTCCCCTGCACGGTGACATGTGGAGGAGGTAAGTAACGGCAGTTCTTGAGGAGTGTTTACAGGTGCAGATTTGAAGTGGCAGATTTACAACCTTCATCTACGTTTTTATTGATTAAATGTTTGTGTTTCTTTGCACATTGGTTCTTCTTCAGATAGGTAAATAAATATCTCAATGAATAACTCAAAGGACACTTTTACCTTCAAAGTTACTAGCTCAAATACAGCCTTATTCAGAACCATGGTTATGGTTTGAAAATTATAGCCACATGCCAGTCTCTTTGAGATTAGTCGGTAGTGCCCTGTATATCCATAATATAAAGCTGGTGTCTTTATCTACAGAGACTGGCATTCTTGATGGCAGTCCTGAGAGATGCCAGTGAGTGAAGAAGCACAAAAACTCAGCTACTGTTCCCCGTGAAAGCAGTAGTTTTAGGAATGGCAGATTACTGAGGCATGAAGGGAAGTCATATTGTAGCTGCCTCACTTAAACCTGTCATCTTAACACAGATTTGGTATCCAAATTTTGTTTGGAAATTTTCAGTGGTACTAAAAGGGAAACTTCCTTACAACAGAGGCGTGGAATGAGTGCACCACCATACCTCACTTGAATTAAACTACATTTAATGCTGTAATCTCTATTTTTTGGAGAGGGGGACTGTGACAGGGACATATCAGAAAGTACGTTCAAGCTTGAATGAGCAAGAATGTTTAAAAATTGTATTAATCTTGTTTGCAAGTGCCATATCTTTGGGTCCTTTCAGTACTTATGAGAACAGAAACATGCTGTGAGAACTGAAACTTCTTAGTTCTTTATGGTTATTCTCATGCATGATGACACTTTGAATCAGCCAAGAGATGCAGAAATGAAACCATTGATATATGATACTATAGCAGTTTCAGTAGACACTGGCACTTGCACTGTTAGTTTATTGACTCTACTTGGATTTTCATTCTTGTGGTTTCAAACTTTTTTTCTCTGCACATACCAGAACATCCTCCTCCTCTCCTCATTTTAAGTCCAAGTCAGCTCTTCTGAATGAGTCTTTTTTTCTTAGCCAAAAAAAGAAACCTAGTGGTTTATAAAACTCAGATCCCTTCTGTTAACCAGTCTTTCCACATATATATATTTTTTTTGCACCAAGTAGTTACTTCAAGTTTTCTTTTGTTGGCTCTTCAACGAGGAATGTTCCTGAAACTATTTCTTGGTTTTCTACAGTTTAACTTAACAAAGTTTTTGGATCTCATCTTCAATTCCTCTGGCTTTCTGTTTTAAGTATTTCTTTCTTTCTTTCTTTCTTTTTTTTTTTTTTTTTTTTTTCTTTTTTTTTTCTCCAAGCATGCATGACCATGTAATAAGCTCTCACTAACATACATGTTAAATCCTCCTTGGAGGAGGGCTGTTATAAATTGTGGAATGTGTAGTAGAACCATATGACTTTGTAGGGTCGCCCTGTGACAGGTGAGCTGTTCCATTATGTCACAGGTGACACATAAATGTGTCACGTAAAAATACATATGCTTTTTACTTGTACTGTAATATGTCAGCGTCTCATATGGTATTAGAACAGGTTAACATAACTGTTATACTGATTACCTTAAATGAAGATCTAGCCCTTCATGTTCCTGTGCAGTGTTTTCTTTTTAAAAGCAATCCAAGGAAAAATAACACTGGAAATAAACTCTTTGGACAGCGCATTGTTCTAGGGGGATATGAAGAGGGAAAGAAAATAAAAAGCTGCTTTACTTTATCTCTGTTACTAGAATTTAACTTTGCTTCTGCATTAGGTTATCAGCTGAATTCTGCTGAATGTGTGGATATTCGTCTGAAGCGTGTTGTTCCTGATCACTATTGTCATTACTACCCAGAAAATAAGAAACCAAAGCCCAAGCTAAAAGAATGCAACATGGATCCCTGTCCTTCTAGGTTTGTATGAGAAATAAATTTAAGTGTGTAGTATGGTCACTAAGTAGTGTAGTTACTAAGGAAAAGCAGTCGTACTTAGTTAATTTGGGTTCTTTAATTTTTAAGGCTCTACTCAATCTTGATTACTGCATGAATTAAAGACTGACATCTGGCACCACTGTCAATGGGTTTGTGTACTTCTTAAATGCTGTGAGTAGGAGATTCTGCTTTGCACAGATATTGCAAACATCAGTTAGGCCTTTCTTCAAGGGCTAATTCTACCTTCTTTATTTTGCTGAGTACTATGGCCACTAGTATGAGGATTTTGTGAGGTCTTGTGAGAAGAGATTGTTTGCCTTTTTTTGGATTTTATCAATGCTACCATTCAGAATCTGTCATTAAAAATAGGCAGTGCTTGTAGTTCTCAGACTTCATGCAAGTTTGGCATGTGGTTTATCTGGGTTTATTCATCCACCTACCAAAATGTCTCATTCTTCATTTGTACTGTGGCATTGACAATAATTTAAGTTAGGCATTTTTTATTCTTTTGTGCATGTGTGTATATATGTATTTTTTGCTGTAGTTTTGTTTTTATTAGTAGTATTATTTTTACATTAAGAATAGAAAAAAAAAAAATCATTCAAAGTAAATATACTTGTGGTACAAATACCGTAGGATATTATTGCCAAATTATAGAGGTTACAGTATACATAAATTGTATTGAATTGCACTACAATATTTCAGACTAACTTTTGGATTGTCTCATGAGGTTTCCTGGCTGTGCTAAAGAATCTTAAAATAACATCGCAGTATCAGGTCCCAGAACTTCACATTAATATGCCAGCTGGAAGAACTAGAGTTATATGGAAGAAGAAAAGGAAACACACTCAATGGATTTCATTTCCTATAGCTAAACTGTCCATTTCCTTTCATTCCTGTTGAACATAGTCGTTGATAGTGACCTCTAACAGTTATAGATGTGCAGGCTTTCAAGACTTTTTCCTGGGGAGCTGATCACTCTGTGGAGTGGTAAGACTTCAGTAATGCTTAATAGCCAAATCTTGCAAAGTTGTAATGGGAAAATTAGAGAAAAAAAAGGGTATAATTCTTTTTTCCTTTCAAATTTTTCTTGTACAGACAGAAAAAGAGGAGTACTTCTAGATAGAATACCATATTTCTTAGTGTTGGAGGTAAGGCTTTATGCTGTGCTGTTGAAGTAAACAGCTCTAGAAGGATCCTAAGCACCATTCAGACTGATCTAGAACTAACCCTGCAGTGCATTTATTTCACTGCCACTCATATTCCTCAGAGTTCTTCATTACAGATTTAAGTATGTGAGTATTTTTTTGGCAATGAAGTAGCACAAACAGGATCACTGAAAATTAGGTTCTCTGCTGAAGCATTTCTTCTTTCTTTCTTTTTATTTTTTTTTTTTATTTTTCTGGCAGAATGAAACAGAGAAACTGTATGGTGAATAGGTCTCTGTACCTCCAGAAAAGTTAAGATTAAATGAGTCTTTGTTGGCTACTGAGGTAACATGTGGTGCATGTAAGATTCCCTCATTTCTGCTTAATTGCAATTCTGATTAATTGCTAATTCTAGAACTGCTTAATTGAAGCATGATCATGTGTAAGTATGTAGTTGGTGTAGAGTCTTGGATATGAGAAATACTGATGCAATATTTGTTTTGTTGACAGTGATGGATTTAAAGAAATCATGCCCTATGATCACTTCCAGCCACTTCCTCGGTAAGCATAATCAGAATTGCATATATGTTATTATTATCACAGTTTTGACTGCAGATATACTACTTGAGTGCTAAGATCATGGGACATCATCTTCTGATTTGTTTTGCTGTACAGGAGAGCAAGATAATAACATAATCCTGTCCTCCAATATTGGAGGATGTGCTCTGGATGTTTAGCTTAACAGTAAGAGGTTAATATTCTCGTCTTGAAAATATCAACTTGAAAGACTTTAGAATAGAGTTGTTCCCCTAATCCTTCTCTTGCTGTGCTGCTGAGAAGAGCAGGTCCTTTAAAAGGTATATGTGGATCCTTTTACTGAAATATTTTTACCTTGAAGATGTATGCAATGAAGATATTCACTTATACAACTGGGCTCCCTGTGTTACAGGACTTATCACTTCCTTCCCACTTGAAAGATGTTATTCTTTATTATTTAGATTTACATTCTATTTAATCACATGAAGGTTGACATGACAATTTGAAGATACTGTGTTGTCTGAATGTCTATTGCTTAAAATGAAGGCGTCAGAGCTCATATTGATGCCTTTTATTGATTCTCTTTTTCTTTTTTTCTTTTTTTTTTTTTTTTTTAATTTTGCATCAGTCC
>VXAV01002223.1:21626-35415 GCA_013399715.1 Alectura lathami | reverse complement strand
GAATTTTAAAGCTCCTCTGGAAGGTTTAAATGTTTTATAAAGATGTTGGTACTAAAAATCATTGAGCCAGACTTACTATTAATGTAAAGAATTACAGTCAATGAAGTTAGATGTGTATTTATCCCAGCTGAAGCTCTGCTTTAGTCTACCATGAAATGAATGATGTATATTTTTCTAAAGGAGTAAAGATATGAAGTAATAAGAATGAAATCATGGACTTGCATGGCTCAGTGAAGCTACTGATTACAGCTGATATAAATGGTCATAGTTTATTTCTGTAACAATTTACGCTTGCTGTGGATCTGCTGTCCTGTGATGTATTTTGGCTTTCATACGTACTTTGAGATTATTCGTTTACATTTTTAACTGTGAAGTTCCATAATTGTTCTGTCTCTCTCTCCTTCCATTTCTTCTGCCAATTCTTCTGTCAGTTCCTTTGTGCTTCAGAACTCCTCTGGAAGTCAGCACAATTTATTTACATGAGTGTTTCATCTTCTGAGCCACTCAGAGCCTGGAGAGCAGTTGGAAGAAAATTTTAATCCCCTTTCTGTGCTTTACTGAGATTTTAATCTGAGATAGATTAGGTCTGTGATAAAGCTGTGGGCAGATTCTCTTACTCCAAACATTGAGAACTACAGACGAAGGCTCACCTCATTTCAACACTTCAGTGTGTACTGTCAGAAAATGTCATGGTCTTCCTGGGCAATGCTGAGGAGTAACAACTGTAAGATAGCAGCAGTCAGTCAAGCAGGGTTCACAGCTGATGCTGTCAGAATGGAAAGAAAGGGAACAGGGGAGACTGATTCACTGTGTTCCTTCCAATGGGAAAACACATGAATAAACACATCAGAGGTGTAAAAGCACCTTTTCTTACTGGAATTTCTGAAATACCTGAATCATGAAGTGAATCTGGTCCAATGTGGATGCAAGTCTTGCTTCAGTGAGGTGTGCCTTCTCTGTGCTGTTACCTGTAAATACTTGCAATGTACTAGTCTGCGTTGGTTCTACTGGGCTTTTTTCCACATTTTCTTTCTGCTTTCTCTTTTCTTACCTGTTCACATGCTAACCCAATGCTGTTCTTGCAAAGCAGGCAGAAAATCAGTATTGTAGATATGCTTGAGCAAAGCTGTATAGACTCTCCCTCACCTTGACCAGCAGTCATACATCACACCTCCTACCTAACACAAGGGCCATGTGCAGGGCTGCCTTGCAGTCCTGTGGCATTTACCACTACTTCCCCATTCACACGAGGAAGTTGTGGGAAAGTCGTGGTGCACACCACAAGATCTTGAAAGAGTTCTCTTGTGGCTAGAGTTGTAAATGCCCCACTGAAATATTTTTACAGATGGAGAATTCTTTTGAAATAAATAGAAAAATTTCCCAGGATGAAAATTTTCTTTTAAAGCTTTTGGAATGCCTCCATCTACTTCAGACTTGTTGGACTGTTGAGGATCCCTTGACAGCTGTGGGTTCTGGAAAGTATCTCCTTGACTGCTTGCCCAAGACCCCCCTTTTCCCCAGTAGCCATGGACCTCACTCCATCTTGAAAATGCTTATGGGAGTATGGGATCTGGAGTATGTTCGAAACTGATGAGATAAAGAAAAACAACTATAAAACTTTATGCTATAAACACTTGTGAGGATAGTATTACATTTAGCACAGTGAGCATTACATATATAAATCCATGAGCTGCTAATTCATTGAACAGTTAATTGCTCTTTAGTTCCTGACTTTTCTTTTTCCCTTCTTTTTTCTTTTTTTCCTCCCTTCTCTTTTCTTTTACTTTTTTTTTCTTTTTTTGAAGAAAATGACTTAGCAGTGGCCATTCATTTGAATCAAAGAAAACAAAGTGAAGTTGCTGCTCTTCAAACGTGTTTTGCACTAGTGATATGATATCGGTGTCTGCCTATAGCCTTATTCTGAACATTTTGAGTATATACTCTATGTTTAACATTCTATGGCTTGCTGTATGTTTCATACTCTTTCTTCTGTTGACCTTAAGCATGATTAATATGTTTTTGTAGGCAGTTAAAGTATTGCTTAAAACAGGAAGTATCCTTATCTACTGTATCATAGAAAGTGGGTAATAATGACTTAAATTTAACTTGGATTTATGGTCCTCTGTTTCATCTACTCCAAGATTATGACTTCCTTTATGATAGCTACGTTAATCCTGATGAACTGATTTTGGTGGGGTATTGTAGTAGTTTCTGTGTCCATTATTATTAATGGATGTGTTTTTTTTTCACGTGATCCTTTCTGAGTCCCTGCAGTTGTCATATGAATAATTTTTAAACAAAACACTGATGAACCATATGAAGTGCTGCAGAACTCAACCATTTCCCAGATTTTGGCTTTGATTTGGGTGGGTGGTGGAAGGAAAGCAAGAGGTAGGAGGTGAAAAGCAAGAAAAATTATGTGGCGCTGAGAGGAAGCTATAGATAAATGATAGAGGCTTGTAATCTGTAAACTTGGCAGGAGTGGGACATTGAGGTTAGTTTTTATTGTAAACCAATTGCTTAATTGCACATTATACTAAAAATGAAAAATAAATGAAACAAAGCTTGTAACTTAAAAGCCTCCATGTATTTCTCACTTCAGATAGTGCTGCGATTTCCATCTTTAATTAGGTCAAAGATCATGGGTAAAAGTCCATTTTGAAGGCATTCTCTCCCACCAGTTTGTTTATCATCTCTCTGTTAGAGGCTAATACCCCACAGCTCAGCTAGCTGGCACGGCTGTGTGAGTTTTCCTTAATCTCTGTAGCTCCCTGCTTCAGGAGAAACCAGCTAGGTTAGCTGAAGTGACTGAAATGGTTGAAACAAGTTGGAGAGAGTGAATACAGACTCATCCAACGGCATTTTAATGTGGGTGACAAACTCTTACAGAACTGCAGTGGTGACCAGCCAAACGGTACGTGTCACAACTTAATTTGTTTGGGGTCCTTATGGATTAAGAAAATTTGAGCTGGAATTGCTGATCTTGCCCAAAGCAAGTATTGGAGTTCCCCCAAAAACTATTTCGTTAACAGATTTTTAAAGAGTAGTCTGCACGATGTGGGCAGCAATGAGCAACTGTGCAACTGTGGGTAATAACCCTCTGTCAGCACAGTCTGTTCTCTCTTTGTCTCTGGATGTCTTATAATCTCAAGTACATATTCTTAATGTTCTTTGACAATGATAAGAAAAGTACATATGACCATTGAAATTAACTGTGAAAAATACTGTATTTACATGATGTAGACTATTTGCAAGAAAATCATTCCAGTAATCAAACTCAGTATAAAAATACTGAGTCTTTAATGTAAATGTGTGTTTACAACGTCTATAATGTAAATGCGAGAATAAATTTTTCAATTGTGCCTGTGAAACTTACTTAAATTTATAGTTCTATTTGTCTTTTCATTTTGCACATGAATTTAAGCCTGGAATGATGCAAGATAACTCTGTAATTGAATGTATTTATATTAAGTGTGTGGTAAGAGTCAAGAAAAAAATACCACTGGGTTTTAATTACACAGTTTGGATTCAGCATTTTGCACTTCAAATAAAGCAATAAAAATAGTGGAATAAAGAATAGTCTTGTTTTTAATATAGTAGTTCTTTTTTTTTCAGGTGGGAACATAACCCTTGGACTGCATGTTCAGTTTCCTGTGGAGGTGGTATTCAGAGGAGAAGTTTTGTGTGTGTAGAGGAGACCATACACGGAGAGATTCTGCAAGTGGAAGAATGGAAATGCATGTATGCCCCTAAGCCCAAAGTCATTCAAACCTGTAATCTGTTTGATTGTCCTAAATGGGTGGCAATGGAATGGTCTCAAGTAAGTTTAAAAGTAATTTAGACCATTTTTCTTCTTCTTCTTCTTCTTCTTTTTTTTCTTTTTTCTTTCCTAAGGAAAGTCTCTAATCTTGTGTTACCATGTATTTATGAGCACAGGGCTACTGGAAGAAAAAGTAATTCACTTAGTAGGAGTAGTAGGAGCAGTTTGTTCAAAGTAACCTGGCCTGAAAATAAAAAAAATATTAGTGTGTCTATGTAGAGAAGAATACATATAGAATTATTTATGCCTCTTGAATTCCTACTTTACACAGAGGAGAAATTAGAGCAAGAGGTCAGACCCCTTTGCAATCAGGTTGTTTGTCTCTCAGTTCTTGATAAATGTAATCTTTCACTCCATATAATAGCTAAAAGCATAGCTGTCTATGGGCTGACATGTCTGCAAGGGTGATTTTCCAGCATTCTTACCGCTCGTTATAGTAACAAGAACACAGAGCCAACTTATCTTGGCTGTAGTTATCTGATACAGTCAGATAGCTCAACACTTCTCTAATTCCTTAGTTCATCCAGATGACATCAGTGACGTGCTGAAGAAACTGTTCTCACAGCACGTCTGACCCAGCTGAAACTGAAAATGACCACTCCGAGAAAGCACGTTCTCAGTACACAGCCACCTCTGTTTCAGATGGCTGCCAATCAGATAAGCTTTACAGAACTCCAAGAAATCACTTACATTCACAAAACTTGGACATCTTTTCCAGCAACAACCTTCTCCTAATTCACCTAGCCATACAAGGTCACAGTCGCTTCTCTCTGATATCTGATCAATTCTAGAAAGACTTTAGTAAACATACCGATATCTCAAACTTGCTGTATGTCAGTATTTGTAAATATAGTAAAAGTGAGAATGAGATGGTTATATTGTCTCCTGCAGTGTACAGTGACTTGTGGTCGAGGCTTACGTTACCGAGTGGTGCTGTGTATTGACCACCGTGGGCAGCATGTCGGTGGCTGTAATCCACAACTTAAACTACACATAAAAGAAGAGTGCATCGTGCCAATACCATGTTACAAGCCAAGAGGTAACTGGAATTTTGTCTGGGTCTGTGACTGTTTTACATTTTTTGTTAAGAGAATTAAAAGTCCCTGGTAACCTTTCAGAAATGCCAGAAGCTGGAATTTACTGGGACTCATTTCAGTCTTGGCAGAAAGAGACATTTTAATTATTGGTGCTAGGAAAAGTGTCCTGCTGATATTCTTTGCTGATAATGTGGCAGAGGCTGTCATGAGGTGAACATACTAACTAAATCTATACAACTTGGTCAAACTGGGAAAACCAGAATTAAAGATGGTGAGGAAGGGTTGTTCAGTAATACTTGAGATGAGAATGATGCTCTGTATGTATCACCTGGGATACTGTTCATTTGAATTTCATTAAATGTATCAAGATTCTCAGCGGACCTCATCAGATTGTGTAGTTACAGAGAAAATAGTTTCCTTCTCTTTCGTCCATGTTTGTATATTTAAAATATTTGTAAATATGAAGTAATTGACAAATATTCTCTAAAAGAGTTCAGACAGCATTAAAGAGTAGGTGTGAAGGTGAAAGGAGAAACAAAGGTGGAGAGGCGAGGAGGAAGGAGTATGTCTTGTCCCTTGCTCATTTCTGACCCTCTGGGCCCAGAAGATTTTGATTGGTACTACTCTCATTCTCTTCAGTTTTTATTTCAAAGGCCGTTTTTCAGAGATTTACCATAAAGAATTACACAGAAAAAAAGTGCCAATTTTCTGTAGACGACCTAATGCATCTCTTCAGGATGTTTTCGGACTCTAGACTCCAAGCACAAAGAATTCAGGGTTAAACCATGAGGTAGAAACCAGCCCTGGGCTAAGCATGTTCTGGGATTTCAGTTAGGATTGGAGGCAGGTATCCTCAGGTATCTAACAATGCTCCAACAAAAAAAAAAGCATAAAGCTGGATAAGTTGATTAGCAAAAATAGTTTATCACATGAATATCTTCTAATGAAGCCAGTCCTTCTAGAGAACAATATATTTTACTTTGTTCTGGCTTCCTTTCCAGCTATAGACTTCAGATATGATGATAACCCCTGACACTGAAATGTAAGCCACATCGAATAGAAACTGCCCACACTTGGGGAAGGTATAGGGAAGAAGTCAAAGATCAAATTGGAATGATAATTGGATTACTGGTATCCTCTCAGTAAAAAAGTGGTCTCAGAATGGAGCTCAAACATCATGAAGAAATTTTCTAATAAATGATGTTTTATTATCCAGTATATCTTTATTCAGGAGCATTAGATCAACAGGAAATGTGAAGTGTGAAGTGCTAAGGTGAATAATGCTAACATCTACTAATAGCTCTGATTTTGGAGGAATTACTGTGTTGTTTTTCTCTGCCAGAAAAAAATCCTGTGGAAGCAAAATTACCATGGTTTAAACAGGCACACGAAATGGAAGAGACCAGAACAATCTCAGAAGAGCCAACGTAAGTACATTGTCTTTTACAGTGAAGAAACATTTCCGGCATGTTTTGCAGATCATCTGGAATGACTATTGCTCTGCAGCTTGCTTTGACATTTGGCCCTCCTTGGAGATGTGTTGTGTTGTAAGCTGCTCCTAATTTTACATCTCAGCAACTTTGCTTCTGGAGCTCCTGTTTTGGATGACACAGAGATACTCTATTAATAGTGCCCTTATTCAAGAAATGGAAAGGGATTAACTTAAGACTAAATTAATGCATGTAGAAGCATTTAATCTGATGTACAGTAAATAATTTCAGTTTTATCCCAGTCATTGCTGTTACCTCAAGAACCTAGTGGTTCTATTAAAAATTAAGAGGTACTTTGTAAGGTTGCCAGAATTTCCTTTGGGGGGTGAGACCAGTGCATAAATAAAGTGAGAAAAACCTGCTGATCTCTGAGCTTAGCTAAATCTATGGGGATAAGTTGTGACATTTTACACACGTGTGTGTGTGAAAGAACATCTGGATTTTGTGAGTCGTCTTAAAAGCTGATGGGGATAAGCCTGACCACACTTATGTCCTGGGTATGAAAGCATAACATAAATTCAGCAACATTTGTTCTCGTCCCTTATATTTTAGGGCATTTATGCAATTACTCGTATCCCTTGTGCACACTTCATGTTTATATTCAACTAATACATTCAATATTTAATACATAACTTTCTAGAAAGTAGTAACTTTCTGTAAGTTTTTAATGAGAGTTTTTGAATAGTACTCTGTTGTATGTAGCCAAATTCAGCACTCATTTGTAGCAGTTGCAGTTTAAAATAATTTAGATGAGCTTATTGAAATTACTTTGGATTTATATTGCTCTATCTGAAAGGAGAGCATGCCCCCTAACCTCTTATTTTTCTTCTTCCATCTAACTATTCCTGGCTTTTGGCACACATGCATCAACAGGTGTGATCATGAGTAATAAAATCTTTACACCTGCAGTGACTCAGAGAAGAAACCTCTTGCCAAACAGGTGTTTGCATAGTTATGGTGACTGTAGTTTAAACTTTTCGCTGCTATAGCCTCTCAAGTCAAGGGTCAACTCACTCTCCAAACCGGTGGCCCTGAATTCAGGCAGAGTAGTAGCAAAGACATAAACTAAAGTGCGATTGTCAAAGGGAGCGATGCAATCGATGTGCCTGTTGAATGCCCTCGTGCCAGAATGGAAGCATAGCAGGCCACCTCTCGAGGGGATTCAACATGAAGCTATAAAGAAAATCATCTCTCCCATTGCAAAATCTCCCTGTGGCAGCTGTGTGCTCATGCAGTCTGTAGGCTTTTAGGATCCTTCAGCAGCAGTCTGACAGAATAAGCGGTGAGGACTGGCAGGGACACAGCATGCTGGTTCAGGGTATATTTAGAATATAATAGAGCTGAGCCGGAAACTTTGTAATGGGCTCCCTCTTACCTTTTCCTCAAGAAGAAAGCAGTTATTCATGCCTTCCTAGACATGACTGATCTATTCCACTGTGGCCTCGCAGCGTGAATGCAGCCATGTGTTCTCAGCATGTCCTGTCACAGCTCTGCAGCTCTGCAGGTTTCTGGATTTTTTCCTCTCCACTTACTCTGGAGTCCTACACTTTCCTCATTTCTTGTTTTTGATCCTAATCCTGTCCCAAGAATCTTTCCTTCATCTTTTCTAGAAGCATTTTCACCCACATCTGAAGGGTTTCTCCAGCCACTTCTTGCTGATGATTCTTCACTGTGCTGCTAAGGTGCTCTTGCTTTCCCCAGTCAGGGTACTCTGGCCTCTCCTGGGACCCAGCTGTAAGGCTCCAGCCAGATTCCTTATTTGTTTCTTTTTAGTTGTCTTCTGCTACCACCTGCTCTTACTTTATTTTTCTAAGGAAGCTGGCAGGTAAGGAGAAATGAAAAATAACTGATCCCTGACTTCATGCCTTTTTGCAGATTGCCTCCTGGTCACGTGAACGGTGCTTTGCAAACAGAGCAATTTCTTTCTAGATGCTTTGAACCTCATGCCCAAACTTCTCTGTCTTTTTCAGTCGGAGTAGGATTTTTGGGGCAGGGTTTAGAATTTAAAAGGAAACTGTAACAATAGTTTGTTATTTCTCCCAGAATTAATTATAACAAGATTTTCCTCTGTTTTGGATATGTTTATCTTTTGTTTTGTTTTGTTTGTAATTTACACATTGTCCAGTGTGATAAGACATAGCCCACCTCTGCCTAGCAGGAGGCTTGTGATTTCCTTGGTAAAATGCCTTCACCTTTATTTTCAGCTATTCTCTTGTCAGACAAACTTTAACTACAGTATGAAGTCTCAGCTTCTCATCCATCCTTTTATTAAAACTGTCTTTCCATGCTTTCGTGTGATATTTTTATTGATAATGAATAAGAGAATAAATGCAGCTGTGTTTTAGAACACACAAGTGGTGGATATGCCAAAAGTAGCTTGTGGAAGATAAATACTTCTGCCTCTGTGGTCTACCACGGCTGGTGTCCTGAATGTACATAGAGGTGGAACGTTCAAAAGCTTCTTTCTTTATTATTAGCAAAATAAAAAATGACTGCCCTTAAAGTGAGGCCAAGAAAAATTTAGGCCTGACCTTTTTAGTTTTGGTTGTGGAATGTGATGACAGTTGATACTGATCATTATTTTAAATGTTCTTCCCTCAAGCCTCCTTAGTTGCAGTGGATTCTCAGAGAAGATTCAGCAAGATTTTTGCATCCTTTTTCTGAACCAGAAGTTAAAGAAATAGACACCTCCACTACCTTTCCCTATCATGACTTAGAACAAAATTGAAATGATTTCAGAAGTTGATATATTTTTCAGCAATCTGAGCTAAAAAGTAATCCCTAGGTTTGTGGAGCTGCATTCTCGAGATATGAAATGCAGTGTGTAGCATGAAAGTTCCTGATTGCTGTGTTCCCCTGTTATTTTCACAGAAATGACCCCATTGTGCCCTTGGTGACAGAGAATTACACATTTTTCACAGCTTCTACTCTGAAAATGGGCTGATGATTTTGTCAGCTCAAGGGTGATGAAAACTGACTGCAACTCTGCTTAGAGCAGGCAAGGGTGATGCTTCGGGGAGCAGTAGGTGCCAACACAGTGGAAGTTCTGCCCCAGTAAGCAGCCAACATTTGAGATGCTTCTGCTAAATTTTATCCAGGCCCCTTGGCGCAGTAGGATTGGACTGGAAATATCACAAGAGCAGTCTTTTTTTCAGGATTTAGGCATTTCCTGTCTTAACTGAAAGCAAGAACTGCAGACATTAAGGAAAAAAAAAGAAAAAAGAGAGAGAGAGAGACCATGTTTTCCAAGTCTTTAGAAAGCTGGAGAAAGCTGTACTGAGTTTTCATTTCAGACTTGATGTGGTTGGGTTGGGCTGGTCAGTCTCAGTTTTACCAGCAGTAGCTTAGGTCACTGATTTATTTTCCAGGTCATCCCACTCTGGCTGTTTCTGAGTGTGCTAGGTGGGTGCACACTTCCCTTGGTGTAAAACCTATCCCACTGCAGGGTGGACATACTCTCCACTGCTGCTATAGCGTATTCATCATTTACTCTTGCTCAGAAGTATTTGATTTCAAGATTGCACTGATAAGAATGACTGTAAATAATACTGTGACAAATCGCGCCCACTCTGATTTGCATTTTTATTCTTTCTTTACCTTTTTTTTTTTCTTTTTAAAATCAAAGTGGAGTCTCATCTACAAATGTAGTTAAAGGTCTCAGAAATCTTTGAGAATTACCACCATCTTACTGATTCCATTATAAATTCCTGATTATCTGCAAGTCCTGCAAGTCCTTTGATGCTCCTTAATCCTGACCTGAGACAACTCTGAGCATATGCCCCTCAAAAGAACCGTAAATTTCCATTTGCTTCAGGGAAATACCAGGTTCAAATATATGTTGTCACATGTGCTGTATAAAATAATGTATATAAAATAATATAAATGTGTATCACTGAATAAAATGTGTATCACTTCTGAGGTTGATGGAGTTTGCTTTAATGATTCCTGTTGCAGACTTTGGTTGAGAATATGTTGAAAATTAAATATAAAAAAAAAAATAAATCTGAACTCAAAATTCAGATACAATGCCAGTGTCTGGAGCTCTCACATTGTCCAGTCACTTCCTTGTTTGATATATATACATATATGTATATATATATTTGGTGTTAGCTATCTCCATTGGCTTCTGTCTAGGGTACATATGTTGTATGATTTTAAAAGCTAGAGCAACACAACTACCTTAGCAGGTGCCAAGGTGGAATAAAAAATATTTTAAAGTATTTTTTTTTAATCTTGAACTTCGCTGTAAAGTCCTGGGTACTAATATTAAACAGGAAAACCTCAATTATAATAAAGGCTTGCTACAAGATAAAGAAAAAATGCTTAAAATATTCTGAGTTTCTTTATAAACTGATCGGTTGCTGAATGAAAGAATTGCTGTGGCTCCAAATTGCCTTTCAGTTATATAGATTTTCAAAAGAATGCATCATACGCTATTTTTGGAATGTTTAAATGTGTTCAGCTAACAGTATACTAAGCAATAATTTCTGGTATGCTGTTATAATAATTAAAAAAAAAAAAAAAGTTATTTACGTTCAGACTGTAACTGTTAGGTGTGGTTAGCACCGACGAACACTTTTCAACTACAAATGTCCACCAGTCTTATATTGAAAACTGCATACAAAAATACAAATGGACTTACAGTTTTTCTTTTTTTTTTTTTAACAACAAAAACCAAAACAGGTGATTTTCTGAGAAGAAAGTCAGAATTTGGTAAGCCTATGCACAACGTCCTTGAGCCAATAATGTCCTCAAGCATGAGTTTAACTCTGAGCACATCACAGACCTACTGACTCCAGATGACTGCAAATATGCTTAGAGTTAGGCACATGCTAAAATGTTTCATTTAATGAAGGTGGTTGTGCCATGGCTACCCTACTCACTTTGGATGGCTGCCTTTGGGAAGACGGAGATCTGGTATTTCAGATTTAAGCTTATTCGATCCTCTGGAATAAGAGAAAGCCTTTGCAGCTTTTCCCACAGAGGTTCACTTAGGACTCGCTGTCAAAAGCATCCGGACTTCTGCTAGCTTTGCTGCTGAACTCAACAAGACATTAGGTTGCACCAGCATTACAGTTCCTCAGTTTTTGTCACTGAAGGACAAAAACATCCATCATATGGCCAAACTCTTTCAAAAAAAAACCAGTCTGGTCTTGTATTTCACAGGCTGTCAGACTTGTGAAGTAGTCAGCACTTGTAGTTTTCCTTGGTTTCAGTAGGAGCAGGGGATACTGAGCCCTTTTTTGAAGTCACCTGTCAGGGATAGGTGAAAGCTGTTGAAACTTTTGAGGTTCTATTAAAGGAAACTGAAATGGCACTCTTCAACATCTTCATCTTCATGGTAGAGCTATGAAGGTATTTCTTGAGCTCCTCCTTAAGCAATAGTCACTTACCTTCTAACACTTATCTTCCACAGGAGACCCTCTCTCGGGGTCTGTCACAAGAATCATTTGGTGACTACCCCACGGACTGAGTCAGAGTAGCCTTACAGGCAACCCACTCATCTGTTCTCCTTTCCCCCTGTTTGATTCTTCCTCTGTATATACTGGCAAGGAGCAGTTGGCTCAAGAAGATAAACTCTTCACAGAATCAGCCATGCTGTGTTGACATTTTTCTGTGCTTACTGTGTATGCAGAGCATAAATACTGTTTTTTGTCAGCCTTACACAACCTTTCTTATATTCATAACGCAAGTTCCCTGCAGTAAGGAGAAAGAATATTCTTAATCAGAGACATTTTATTAATGAAATTAATATTAATTACTTTATTAATGAAATTCAGCCCTGTGGCTTTAGTGTTATTTTGAAAATTATTATCAGATATTAATGTGACCCTATAAATCAGAGAATATTTTAGACTAAAAACTCCCTTTGTTCGGCAAATTCATGATCTGTAAAATAAAATTTTACTATAATTCATAAGGGGCATAAAGGTTTTCTCCTAAAAATGATGGATTACAGGCTGAGACAGTTAGAACTCTTGACTGAAGAGACACTTCTCACAAGATTAAATCTGAACAGCAGCCTGAGGTATTGTGCATTGGAGATGGCTGGGTTTGAAAGTGCTTTTCTTCTGTCTGGTCCTGATTCTTAGTATGACTTATGGTGACCGCCTTTCTCAGAGCTTTAAGTGCTGCAAATGCACTTTAGGTATATGCCTAACTTTGTGTACTTGGGGAGCTATTTGTATAGATATATCTTCATGGAATTTCTCCTTTTCTGCTAAGGGAGTTTGAGAAAACATCTTGCTTTCTTTCTCCTCTTTTCCTACATCTTTTCTTTTGTATTGACTTTTGAGGAATGATCTGGGATGGGGGGCTAAATAACACAGTCGATTATGCAATTAATTGAAGCAGCAAATAACAGTATGTTTTGTCTGCATTTATGTGTTTTAGCTATGTTTTATCTGTGCATACCTGGACACAAGTATATAGAGTTAAATGCAAATATTTCTGTTGCACTGTGATCATTTCCAGGTTTATTCCTGACCCCTGGTCTCCATGCAGTGCCACGTGTGGCAATGGCATACAGGTGCGGGATGTGAAGTGCCGAATTCTTCTCGCGTTTACTCAGACTGAGGTGGAACTGCCTGAGGAAGAATGCGAGGATGAGAAGCCCCCTATGGAGCGAGTGTGTCATGAGACAGCCTGTGACAGCGATCCTGTCCCCTACACACCAGAAGTTTCACGTGCTGAAGATGGCAGTGTGATTTATGACTGGGAATACATTGGTTTTACTCCTTGTTCAGCCACATGTCTTGGAGGTACTTTTATTTAACTTATTTTTTTTCCTTTTGTAATCCTGATTTGTAAGAATTCGATATTGTTTGAAATTACTGGGTCTTCTGTTAATGTTAACCCAAATTAGCAATGCTGATATGTAGGAAAACATGCAGCTTCAACTTTTTTTTTTTTTTTTTCTAGGTTATAAATAGAGTATTTTAAACTACTATGTGTTCTTTACTTCATATGTCCAAGCATCAGGCTTTATTTGGTTAAGTAAGGTGCAAAAAGTTTTTCCTACAGCAACTTGCATCAGTTTTATTTCTGCGAGAATCTCAGCTGCCAGGCAGTTGGTGGTACCAGCACATTCAATGCACGGTGATGGGCATGTTTAGGTGAACATGGGAACTGAAAGTGTATAATTTTGGAGTTTAAATTCCCATGTTAATTATTTATCTTCCAAAAGGCTGACATTTTCTTCAGCATAGTATGGATATAAAGTTATAATTTCTTTGCAATATTACATACAGAAAATTACACTGTTTGATGTTGTTTTCAGTCTGGCTGGCCTGAAGATTGAGTAGGAGTTTGTTTAGGTCTTGGTACACTATATCACTCTGTAGGAACTCCGTGCCATACATCTGTCTGCAAGTAGTTAGGCACATTCCTTTTTGGATGTAATCGAATCTCCCTGTCGTCCTAAGTACATGTAACTAGACAAG
>VXAV01002223.1:491-17788 GCA_013399715.1 Alectura lathami | reverse complement strand
TTTTTTTAAATCTTCATACAGACTAGACTTTTAATTTAAACCCTCCTCTGGGCCCCTCTCCAAAGCAAATGTAAAAATGCAGATGGTAACATTGTTTTTGAGGCATTAGAATCACAGAGAGAGGACAATCTGCAGCACATTATCAAACACCATCTTTACTTTCCTGTTTCCTAATCATCAGGTTCTAGAGCACTGGCAGTGCAAGTCTGTGGTCGTTTCGTGTACATTCTGCACCAAATCTATGTGGCCTGCCATGCAGCACACTGAGTGCCATAAAACTTACTGCCTTTGAGGAACGCTACGTTGTGTTATGTTTGCTACCGTAATTAATACTTCATCAAGTTTTCCATAAGTACAAACAAAAGTGGTCCATGTTAATTTGTCATCAGGCAGATATCACCTGTAGCATCCGCAGGAAACTGCAGCCATCCCGAAAGCTATAGATCTTCAGTACCTGAAGACATCCCAAGCTGAAAATAAGCCAACAGTGTGCTCTGGGAGCAGACAACTAGGAGTAATCTTTGTAGTAGCAATTACTTGCAGATCTCAGGATTTGCCCTGATTCTTTTCCTTTTTTTTTTTTTTTTTTTTTCCAATATGAAAGACTTCGGTCATTATTCCAGAGCCCTCAAAGTAAGCATAAGTTTAATTTTCATACTATTGACAATCAGAAGCAATAGTTGTTATCAGAATAAAGAGCACGCCTGATGAGAACAGGAGTTTTTCTTGTAAATTGCAATTTTTTTTTTAGTGCTCTAAGTCATTTAACTACTCTACAGTATTTCAAAGAGATGTTCTCCACTTAAAGAAAACAGCACTTTCTGGATCTCTGTTTTAAAAATGCCTTTACAAAAGATATAAAGGCATAAAAATACCTATGTAGAAGAGGCAATTTTAGATAATTCAATGTAATTATTATTATTTATATTCCAAATTCTTCAAAAATTATGAATCAAGGCCCCTTAAGTCATTATATTGACTTTAAAATAATGAGATTAAAAACAAATACATAAGCATTTCCTCTTTATTTTTTTCCTCTCTGGCTTGTGGCTTTGGAACATTTAGGGTGCAGTTGAGTTGTGTTTTGAGGCTCTTGTCTGGACCATAATGGCTAGAAATTCACTGAAAGAAACCTGAGATTCTTAGAAAACCAATGGATTGCAGCCAAATTTCAGAAAAAAACAATGATTGTTGTGAGACTCACAAATGAAGTTGAGAGCGTTTACTATGTTGTTGTAGGCAATTTGGTAACTGGCTACTCCTTCCACTAGTTTCATTACCTACAAAAATTAATTTTTTACTCTTACAGAAGGAGTTCATAATAGCATTGCCTTTGTGAATAGATTTACAGAGAGGCTTAAGCATATGTAGGACTTTGAATTTCTTCTGAGTTATTTTCAACTGATCGTACATATTTTTAAGCAGTCATCAGACTGAGACAGTCTAACAGAAATAAATGGCTCTCCTTCCTCTTCAAGGCATCCACCCTCTTACATGCACAGCAACTTTCAACCCTCAGTTTCTTTTTAGTCTGAAAAGAAGGTAGAAGCAACATCTTTTTTTCCCCCCAAGCATTCTGATCTTTTAACACAGCTTCATACGCTGTATGTTTCACTGCACAGAAAAGCTTGTAAAAGAATGTAAATGAATGTGGTTTGAATGCTGGGTTAAAATAGAAAATATTCTATTTCACTGAATAGTAGGATAATTACTACGATAGTGCATCAGATTACTGTAAAAATACTTAATGCTCCCTGCTGCATACATAATGTTTTAGTTAAATTATCGACTATGTTTATATTATAAGCCAGAAAGTCATACATATAAAACTTTTCTCTTTTGAATAATAGATCTTTCCATTTTCCAATTTACATAGAACAAGAAATGTATCCGCAATTGAAGTTCCCAACTAATGTAAAATTATAGTTGAGGGTGAGAAATCAGATTAATTGTTGAGACATTTTGACAGTAAGGTTCAAGCAAATACTGCATCAATTAAGTGTAGTTATTTATTGAATTGGGTCCTTAAACTGCAAACCAAGGAACAGAAAGGGGGGTTTGTGGTATGTTTAAACAGCTCTGCAATATCTGTTTTGTGCTTATGGCATCAAGACAGGGTGCTGTTTTTCTTGAAATAAGGCTCCTGTGGGGAGTAATCACTACTGCAGTTTGTGCCCTGTAGTAAAGTCTGATGGAAGGTAGACAGCACATCAACATTTTCTTCTGGTAACACAATGGAAGCTAGGTAGGTCATGCTGCAAGGCAGAAGTGGTTTAATGAGCTCCAGGTGGCAGGCTGCAGTCACCTGGTACCACATGCCTTTTGTTCATTGGGCTGACCAGCTGAGTGTTATAACACAGTGATATAAAGTTCCCATGGGATTACTGCTGACTTAGATGGTCTGAAAGGAATTTCATCTCATTCCCCTCCTTTGTGTGAGATATTAAGAAGACATTACTTATTGCAACCTGGTCCAAAGCAACACCACCTCTGAGTATGGTTTTCCTTCAGGAATGCAGTGAGATCAGCAGAGCTGAAGATGTGTGGCATGAAGTAGATTTTGACCAAAAATAGAGATTTTATGGATACTTGAGGTGTGCTTTGTTGCTTGTCTGGTAATGTCATTCATACTCACTTTCAGTCAGACCATGATTCCTAATCTTTGTTTCTCTCCTGTAAATTGTCAGGTGAGCATTTCCTATGTATGTAAGGAGACAGGAAGGCTGCTCTTGTGAAACGAATGCATGGGATCGGTTAGACAGAAAGCATTTGATTCCCTTAGATCTGACTTCTGGAACAAAACAGAATTCTAGAAAACATGTTTATTTACTATTTCGTCTTGCTTGAGCATTTTCATATCCTCGTTATTGTGTTATGGCATTTGTTAAAGGCTTATACTCACCCCTGAGAGTGAAATATGTTTTACACAATGTGTGTGTTCGATGTTAATGTGATTATTGATACTTTGATACTGTGGAAATGAATAGGTTGTCAGTCACATTTAGGGTGAGGCCTTCTGTTCTATAAAAATTCATTACTTTGTAGATGTAGTCAAAACATTTATATAACAAGGTCTTTCTGAACTGAAAATGAGTCCCAGAGGGGATCTAGAGGTCTACCAGAGAGCTTGAAAGAAACTGGAATCTGTTATTGTGAAAAATCACTGCTGGTCTATACCTGCTAAAGTGCGTGAATTAGCTGGACTGGTTCAAGTGTCACAAAGAAGGATGCTGACCTGGATTGGGTTAGATGCTGCACTACATCAGAATTATTTATACAAGGAACAGCTGGTTTGTGAAAAGAATGACAGTGGTCATGAATGTTTTGGAAATGACAGACAAATAGGGACCATGGAACATTGTCATGGTCCATAGTGAAACCTTGTTGAAGGTTTCTAGTTAAAATGCAACCCCCTTGGAAATCCTAGAAGCTAGTAGTAAGAAAAGAAGTAAGGCTTGCTGCTGAAAGCAACTTTGTATCCTTACAAAATCACTGGGGATAAGTGAAGGATAGGAAGAAAGTGGATTTAAATACTTTGAAGTGCAACATTTTTACCAGGAAAAAGCAAAATATGGATGTTAGTATTCCAGGGCTTGCCTGTTACACGGGTTTGTGATCACTATGGCTGCTCATATAGAACATCCCAGATACACAACATTCCCAAAGTACTTCAGGAACTATCTTGTCTTTCAAGTGCATGTGAGTGAGCTTTGAGACTGAGAAAGGCTTTCATACAAAATAATATGATATATAAAATTGGGTGATGACATCATTTTAAAATTAAAAGTTCACTAAATGTACATCTACTAAGCTGACTTCTTCTAAAGCAAACTTATCTTACATTTCTTTTTCAACTCGTAGAAATTTGAGTAGTAGTAATCTTTCATGCTTCAGTAACAAGGTCCAAATAGTAAGGGCTGCAGATCAGAAGGTGCCAAGGATAGTCACGAGTAAGGAAAACTCTGGGCTGGGTCAGATTTGCTGCGTCAGCAAAATTATTGCACCTCTTAAGACCCTTGTCAGAGTGCCTATGCTTAGTCAGCCATTCTTCTGGCTACTGTTTTGCAAGGTTTTTTTTTTTTTTTTTTTTTTTTTTTTTTTTTTTTTTTTTTTTTTTTTTTTTTTGCATTTTTTTTAAATTACATTTTTTTTTAGCTTGTTAAAGTCAAGGTGAGGAGTCATTTGTACCCTGATTTTTGCAGTGAAAGCATTAGTTGCCTTGAGACAGTTATAAAACCAAGCAGATGTAACATCTGATGGCAGAGAGAGAGGTCCGTTTTCTGCTTGTTTTCAGAGACTTAGAAGGTCAAATCCAGCCTTTTAAATGTCACAGGAGCAAATTGCTACATACAACTCACAAATATATTTTGTGGATTAAATGTGCAAACTACTCAGTGTTCTTTTTGACTCAAGAGGTCGTTTTTAGGCCTGCCATCTAATTCAGTGTTTGTAGCTTTTTTATTCAGTATCATTCAAGAGCAAGCTTTACAGAAATCTTTTCTGTCTTGAGTGCTTCATGGGTGTTTTCCTTTTTATTCCAGGAACACAAGAAGCCATTGCAATGTGTTTGCATGTGGAGACAAAACAAGCCGTTAACGAAACCCTGTGTGACAATTCCAAGAGACCGCCACCAATGGCTCGTAGCTGCAATACGAAGCTTTGCCCTCCGAGGTACACCGTGATAATGAAATTACATTGTGGCAAAGAAATGGTTAATGTGACTTAAATAAACATCAGCTTTCTCAGAAAGGGGTCAGATTGCAAGATTGTGGTCTTGCTTTGGGATGAAATTTCACTAGCTCTGCCTCAAACAAAATTTTTAGGTTGTGTCATTGGGTTTTGGTTTTGTTTTGTTTTGGTCTTTGCTGCTTTTCCACATCTCACTAATAAAGTAGGGAACATTTACTGAAATAAATCTCTTCTGTGTAGGTATTTGCCAGGGCTAGAAAAACAGCCTTAATTTTTTGAGAAGCTTTCACTAAAGAGCAAAGAATATTTACTTTCCCTCCTTACTGGATGAAAACAAAAATAGAGTGAAATAATAGTTTATATTTATTTCTATTTCATGCCCTTTTCATATCTCCATATCATTCTTACAGGTTTCTTATGTTTGTATGGAGATCCCAGGATAAGACAAAACCAACCTAAATCCAAGTAAACTTAGCTAGTTTGGTCACTTGCAAGTGCCATATGTGAAATTTGGACATGTGTTGCCCTATTTACCTGATTTTGATCTCTGACATCCTGACCTTTCGCGTATTGTTTCTAAAATGTGTTTGCAGAAACCTCCTCTTGCAAAACGTAGGGAATAAAAGTTAACAGGAACAGGATGTTTTATAGAAAATGTATATACAATTAAAGAAAGTTTTATAAGTGTAAGAAAGGTCTATTTACGTATTTACGTTTATAAACGTAAATGTCAGCTGGTTGCCAACAGGGTGTTTTTTTATGGGAAACATTTATTTTTCATGTAAATTCTGGAGTAAAATAAATTTGCTTGGGCGTAGGTCTGATTTACTTTGTTGTGAATAACTTCTGCATTTCTTTGTTCCCAGGAAGTTTATAAATCTAGTTTATAGTTTTGTCTTACAGCCAAACAAAAGGGATGTTTCAGCCTTTTATCAATAAATACACCTTCAGTTATTTTTCGCTAGGTTCTTTTTGGGTATAATTTCTCCTTTTTGTTAAAATGTGGCTGTCTTCTTGGAACAGGTGGCAAACTGGCCCCTGGAGACGGTGCTCAGCGACGTGCGGAGTTGGGATACAGACCAGAGACGTATCCTGCCAGCGGCCAGGAGGACCTACGGTTGCTGCTGAGGACTGCAAAGACAAAAAGCCTCATTCTTTGCAGGCTTGTAACCAGATTGATTGTCCCCCTGTTTGGCATGTTGAGGAATGGCAACAGGTATGACTGGGTTACAGGAAGAGTGTAAGTGTAAGCAGTGTTCCTCTGGCTAGGTACTTGAAATTTTCTAGCCCAAATAACATGGAAGGTAGCTCCTAAACTTTGACGTTGAAGAATTTCAACTAATTTAGTTAGAACAAATTAATCCAGAGTCAAAAATACTTCTTTTCAGTACTGTGCCAATGAGTACTGACATGATGAGATGGAAAGTTCTTTTCAGGATTTCAGAAGGCTGGATATCAGTTACTGCAGACATCGCTTCTTTCTTTTTCATTCCAAAAATGCAGTAACATGCTTCTGGAGACATATTAACTGATGCAGGGCAGAGTGAAATCTATATGCAAATGCATGTTTTCTTTAAGGTTTCTACTGCTTAGTAGCAGTTTTTAACTTAATAGTTAGGTTCTCCTCTGTTCTAATGTATTAGCTAAACACCATAACAGAAGAATTTTCTACAAGTCGCTTGCTTTTTATTTGAAGCTGGATGTCATTTTTCAAGAAAACATAATTATGGGGAGCTTACAGCATTTACGTACCCCAACAGACAGGTGCGGGTGTGCATACTGTGCTCTTTTCTTCTCAGTGTTCCCGTACTTGTGGAGGAGGGACTCAGACACGCAAAGTGTACTGTAAGCAACTGCTGACAGATGGAAGCTTCCTGAAACATTCTGATGACACCTGCCAGGAACCTAAACTGCCAACTACTAAACCATGTGCAAAAGTTGACTGTCCTCCTCAGCTGGTTGCAGGAGAATGGTCCAAGGTGAGTAGCCCCCAACAAGGCTTAGCTAAAACCTTCAACTGCAACTCGACTTCTAAAGATTTCTACAGGGGTGAACAGTGCATGATCGGAGCAGTAAGCTCACAGGGTGACGGAAGGTTTCACAAGACGTGTACCTGGACTAAACTCTGTGTATAGTTGTCACATCCTTCTTCCAGAGCTGTATTTGAGCTGCTGAAAGAAAAGCTATAAATATATTGCATGCATTCTACCAGACATATTTTTGATATTTAATAATTGATTGTTTAGCTATAAATTATTTCATAGTACAGCTTCTGAAAAGCAAATCTTTATTCTGTCATGCTTCCTCCTTCTTTCCTGTTTACTGTAACTCCCTGTTCAAACAGATTTATAAAAGGCTATTTAGAACCTGCAGTTAAACGTTCATGCAATACGAACCCGCAGAATGGGCTGAGAGGTTTGACACAGGCTCATTAGAACATGTTGAGTTGTTTCTCTGAGACACTGGATTGCATTGCCCTGTTCTCCCCATGGTTGCACATCAAGAAATACTGTCATGTTATAGTAATTGTTCCTGAGATGCTTGCTGGAACAAGTTAGATATCTAATATTCTTATTACTTGGAAAAGTGCAGATAACACAAGGGTTCCTGTGGAGTAGAAAGCTTTCTCCCTCTCTGTCTCTCTCAAACAGTTTAAGTTAGAATGTGTGCCATGGGACACCAAGCTAAGTCTGACTGCATCCTTCCTTTCGCAGTGCTCAGTAAGCTGCGGTGTTGGAATCCAGAGAAGGAAAGTTGCCTGCCAAAACCGGACAGCAAAGGGCCAATATGTTGCATTAAACGGATCGATGTGCAATGGTCTGTCCCCTTCACTGCTTGTAAGGTCTTGTCAGATGAACGCCTGCAACAGTAAGTATGTTACTTCGTGTAGTTTCGTGCTGATTTGGAATGCTTGTAAAGTTAAATCTGTATGCAGATTAATTCACTCATCTCCCTACACTTTTGCAACATTACTAATCCAGCATAAACTGAGTGTCATAATTACTAGACCAGTGTTAAAAGGATTGTCTTTATTTTCTGCAAGTCAGAAATAAAGGTTAAGATCTAAAGGAATAGTTTGTGAGTCACTTTAAAGGTACATACTTCTCACTCTCATACTGACCTGCACTTGCTCTGACTTTTTTTCTTTATCCTTTACACTATCCCACTGGAAAAAAAAAAAAAATCTGCAAATAGATTATAAATTAAAAGGGACATTAGAAAAGATAAGAATCCAGTTCTGGCTTGTCTTTTCATTGTGTGTTAGTATTACTTTGGACATTTAGCTTAGCATGGTGGAATTCAAAACCTGAAACACTGTGCCAGTGATAACTTTATGCATAATTTCTATCTTTCCTTGTAGCAATGAGAATTGCAGTCTCTGAGCTTTGCAGGAAGTGATGACAATACAGACAGTCCTTAAAAAAAATCCAGGACTGTACTTTATTTCTCTGTAGAAAAACCAATTACAAAAAAGCTGTCTATAGGAATTGTCTAATTTGGGCACAATCTGTCGATGATCTTGATGGTAGCTGCACAAATTGCACGTGCGTAACAACCAAGGGAATACCTTGCAGGTATAGTGTATGTTCAGTCACATGCAGTAATTTAGAACAGGCAGGTCTAAATGCATTTCCTTAAGCCTGAATGTGGCCTCTCCTCCCTTTATAAAGGAGAGTAGCAGTTTGTAGGTTTGGGAAGCAGGGAGCTCAACAGGAAGGAGAAATGGAGACAATAAATTTTTAGGTTTGGGGTTGGGGAAGACCAAAAGCCTTGACGAATGGTCTGGTTTTAATCACAGATCACAAAGATAGACATATTTTGACCCAATACATACTGCTATCAAGAAATAGCTCCTTTACAAATTTTGGGGCTTTGCTTTAAAAATTATTCACAATACAAAATAAGAAATAGAATAATTACTGATTCATACATAATATGAAACTTCTTTTCCTGGCCTGCATTTCAGATTAACATGCCAAAAACCTGAGGTTCAAAGCTCCACTTAAATAAAGCCCTTTGGACTTTCAGGAATGTCCTTGGCATAAGGTTTAATAAAATATTTTGAGCTGCATATCTATCTGAATTTAATTAATTGTGGATAGTTGAATGGCAGTGTAGCTGGTTTGCAAATTGCTTAGCACAGACTGATGTTAAAGTTACATTGTCAGCTTCCACTGCAGTGCCAAGAAAGCAGGACGCTGGGCTGCATGGGGAATGCGATTGTACTGAATGGGTACGGATCAAAGTGACAAAAGAGAACCACTGTTCTCTCCCTTCGTCTCCAGAACTGTTTGGAACAAGGGAGCCCCTGGATCTCAGGTCTGCCTGGCAGGCACCTGGCTACACGACATGAGGGCAGGGGAAGGCGTGAGACGTATCCATACCCCGTTCTGATCTGGGTTTTGCAGGAGGAGGCAGAGCAGCAGCAGTGGGCTTTTTGTTCAAGGAGCATGCAGGAGGCATCTCCTCCTCCTGCAGCTGTGGGTTCAGGCCCCCTTGAAGGGGAGTGAGGAGAAGGCAGGAACGTAACACAGCTCTGAGACTGGCAGACAGCTAGCAACGCAGAGCGGAGCAGACACATCAGTGTGGTGTGTGGCATGTGTGCTGTTAGGGGTTCTTGGTTCTCATCTGTGTCTCGGAGGGGTCCTTCAATTCTATTGTCTCATGACAGGGCTGGGGCTTCTTAGACTTAATCTTTTACCCTGGGACTAGTAATTGTAGCTGTTCGCTACTTAGTATGAGTCCTATTAAGCCAGAACATTCCTGACTCTGTGGTCTCCCAGAAAAAGGAAATAACACCTGTCTGGCCCTGAGGTCACCAGGACCTGACACCCAGCTAAAGCTGCGCAGGACCATTAGAGGTCTTCGACTCAGATGGATTTGTACTAGGTGATAATGAGGTCCAATGGCTCCAGTATGATCTAATCATTAAGCAAGATTTGCCTTGTAAAAAAATCTCTCCCAAACAGTCCATTACCTCAGCAGCTGCAGGACTGGGTGATACTAAGGATGTAGAAACCCTTATGTGGCCTTATATATTTATGCAACCTTATATATTTATATGGCCTGCCATCCACAGCTCTGAACTTTATTTCACTCCTAACCTTGCTCGCCAGTCAACAGTAAAAATATACACACCCTTTAGAGTTGAACTGCTAATGAGAGTTAGTGGTCTTTCCTTTAAAAAAAAAAAAAAAAAAAAAGGATGAGACTTGTTAACATACTTACAAGTGTGCACTGGATTTAATTCCATGTTGGAATAAGTAGTGTAAACAGCACAGCGTGAAGTATTTTAATTTGTGTGTTTAATGTTATATTTAATGTTTTACTTACTGTGTCTGTAAGTTGGATTTTGAAAATCGATGATTTAATATTGGAACATTTCCCCAACAATAAATATTTGGGGCCCAATAACTTATTAAAAACAGGACACTAGTTTAATAATTTTAGTAAACCGAGTGCCTAAAGCAATTTATTTGTTGTACCATGTGAAACGGTTGAGGGAAGTACGTATCTGGATAATGAATGCTGATATAAAAGCTGTGTAATTATGAAACCATGATATCCCCACTGGTCTGAACTCATTACCCAAAACACTGAAAATAACCATTTTGTTTTATAAGCATAAGAATGCACTCTAGGGTGTAGTTCATATAGTGTACACACTTATTGAATGCTTGAAACATTTAGCTTTTCACCTATTTCTTCACAGCATATTTGAAGCATATGTATATCACGAAGCATGCAGTTTTTCTAACATCATTTGTGTGCCATCAATGCGGTCGTCATTTTATGTACCTACCAAGTGGAATAGTAGTAATGGTTTCAAGCAATAGATAAACATTTTTATTCGTGTACCCGTTTGCTGGTTCATCCACTAGTTCTGCAGGCTTTTAATTTTTCTGTCACATACCAGAAGGCTGGGTCGCCAGATACAATTGGATTGCTTTCTAGCACCAGCGCCGAGTGTTTCCTGACTCCTCCCAGCTGGCCAATTTCATTGTGCATGGAATGAGCTCAGGGGGTGTGTGCCCTTGCTCCACTCCTCACATGCTTTCCTTCTCACCTACTTCGTGTTTTCTTAGTTGGACTGGTTCTGACCAAAGTGGGGCACAGGAGATGCCAGCAGTGAGTCAACGCAGCGGTATCCAAAGCACTGCAGTCATTCTCATGTTGTCTCCAATGTGCCTGTCCAGCCACTGCTGGAAAGTCTGTGTGTGGTGGTGGCATTCACGCAGCTCCCTGGGAGCATTTCCACACCCAGCTGCCTGCAGAATGATGCAGGAGGAGCTTTGTAATACCCCATGTCTCTGTACCCTGTCTGCATGGATCTTTATGCCCTGCTGTCTGCTTGTGTCAATTCATCTGAGCACTCTATCCAGCCTCTCCAAATTCTGACTTTTCTCTCTTTCCTTCCCTTCCCTCCCGTGTTTCTTGGCACAACACTGTGAACACCTCATCTTTCAACTCGAAGAAATTACCCTCAGTCAATGATTGCAGGGTGGCTCTGCTTGTTGCATGCACTGCGTCTTCATTGACTGTTCCTTTCCCCTCCTGTGTCGCTGTTTGGCTTCAGTCAGTCAGACAACCAGCAAAGCCAGCCAACTATTTAAATAGCAGTCAAGGGGAGCTTTGCTTTTCAGATACATTTTGTTTTATTTAGGTCATTCTGCATTCAACAGTGCTTAAGCGTGGGGGAAATAATAATGTGCTCAATTTTTTTTTTTATTCACCTTTTCCATTCCCTTTCATGCCTAACCTTTCTGAGGCAGCAATAGGAAACATAACCATAATAGGATTATGTGTCTAGTATAAAGTAGTATGTAATATATATACATTTAGGCATGTGCGAACCGTTTGTGCCCTTTGTATTGGTATATGGTGCCTGTATCTTCTCACTGTTGGGAGTTTGGGGAAAGAAGTAAAAGAATTCTTGGCTGGATCAGGGGAATGTTATGGTTTCATGTTGTTCATATTTCTGCATTTTTGTGACTCAGATAAAAGCTCAGCATGTTGCAATCTGACTTGAACAAAGTCAGGAAAAATTCTGTCAAGCATTCTGTGAAAAGCAGATTTTGTAAGCACGAGTGCCAATAATTAGATACTTTTCAACACTTTATTTTCTTTCAGAGATTAAACCTAAGCTTCCAGAAAAGTATTCTCCTCATGGACCTCAGATTGTCAGTATTCACCGAGTCTATATTCAGACAAGACAAGAGAAGCGCATAAATTTTACTGTTGGAAGCCGAGCCTACTTACTTCCAAAAACGTCTGTTGTAATTAAGTGCCCTGTACGAAGGTTCCAGAAGTCACTTATCCGGTGGGAGAAAGATGGGCAACACTTGCAAAATTCTAAAAGACTTGGCATCACTAAGTCAGGGTCACTGAAAATACACAGTCTTGAAGCTACGGATATCGGTGTGTACCGGTGTATTGCAGCCTCTGCGCATGAAACCTTTGTACTCAAACTCATTGGTACTGACAACAGGTTGATAGAACCACCAAATCTTAGGAAGCATGCCAGTGAGACCACTACCACAGATCACAATGAGGCCAACAGCTTTGGGGCCAAATGGCATAAAATGAGCAAAATGTGGCAAATGTGGAGTAAGAAAAATGAGCTCTATCTGGGTGACAGGCAAGTAAATGATCAACCATTTCGGAGAAATCTTGAAACCTTTGGGAGTAATTCAGCAGAAGAATTTAGCTCTCGTGAATTCAGGAATAAACGTTTGGAGGCAGCAGTCCTCCAAGGAGCCTACAGCATGGACACTGTGCAGTTTGAAGAACTAATAAGGAACATGAGTCAGCTCATTGAAACCGGAGAAGTCAATGACGACTTGGCATCCCAAGTCATTTATCAATTAATTGCAGAGTTATCTAGGCCTCCACAACCAGCCACTGAAAAATGGAAGGGAGCCCAGGATGAGAAACTGGCCTCAAAATTCACAGGCAAATCACCAAACGAATCTGACCGTTTCAGCACAAAAACTGTTGATAAGTTAATGTTTGACCAGAAGGTTCCAGTTATTATGAGGCAAAAGGAAATGCCTGGAGTTTCCTTTAACAAGACAGTAACGGTACGGATTGGAAACACAGTTTTTCTAACCAAGAGTACTCAGTCTGTCAATTTGCTGTGTGAAACAGCTGGTATTAGTGAAGTGAAATATACTTGGACAAAAGATGGCGAGACATTAAAATCCTCTGAGAAGTAAGTGAATATCTTTTCTTTGTCTTTGAATGAATTACTATGTCACTATAAACTGTTAAAATCCACCCTGCTGTGCAATACTAAAACATACCGCTGTAGAAATGAGATAAGCATGAACACTGTGCCTCCCATCTTTTGAATGAAGTAATTTGATTTTTCTCATTCAAAATGTCAGTCGCATTGTTTTGTTTTACTACTATCCAAGTGCATGTCCATGTGCACGCTATTACATGCAAGGAATGACTTTTTTTTCACTAGGTACAGTATTTTGGGTATGCTAAGTGTGTATTTTCGTGATCTGCCTTAATCATTTCAGACGCATCAGAAAATGAACGGATTTATACTCAGCTAAATTGAGACAATTGGATGGACTTGTTCATCTACCAGATACTGTAGGATCGTGTTAAAAACTTCTGCCATAGTATAGATGAAAATCAGTCTTTCTTATGCCACATCTTCAGGAGGGAAAATATCACTGTTGTCTTCGCCATGCTTCTACTCGCAGAGAGTTTTCAGGTGTACCTATAGCTGTAAAAGTATCTATAAAAATGATAATAAAAAGAACTTAACTTTTCAAATACTATTTCTGTTGGGGACAGTGAAATACAAAATAATGCAAACAACAATCATCTTGCTTGAGAACTATGCCTGAAGTACAAGTGCATTAAGTGTGCAATATTCAGGTATTTACTCAGGACTGAGCAAATACTTTTACTTCATTGCTGATAAATTAGAAACTCACCTGGTAATACTAACATGAACTTTGTGTGAGAACCTCTTGGAGTTAGCTCTCGAGAAATGAAAAAAAAATGATTCTGAAAAGATATTTTTGGGTATTTCTCAACATAGTTAACTGATTAAGCACACTGCCAAGAAAAATAAACTTCTGCAGGGCTATCAATTAAAGCAAAGACACCAAACCAAGCCATTTTTAAAATTGCAAATGTTTTTGGAACCACATAGCTCCCAGCAGTTATGTTTACTTTGTGAACCATGCATAATTTCCCACTAATTTGTTGCAAGTGATACTTTCAGTTTTTTGGACATCATGGTGTTTTGTTTATTCGTGAGCTTTATTTGATTCCTAATGTCTATTTTCATAAATTACCTTTATTTCCGCTTAGACTGATATTTTTTCACTTAAGGATACATTAAGAAACCTGAGAGACTGTGGTGGAGGACTTCAGATTTGATGATAATAATATTCAAACAAACAAACAAACTGCAGTAATTTGGAAGTTAGATTAGACCACACATTTGCAAATTCCACTGTCCTGCTAAAAACCAGTCTTGCTTTGGAGAAAAGGATTCCTTGCCAAGCCTAATACTTTTAATTGTGCCAGTCTGATTTCTTTGTGCTGTTGTTCTTGAGGGATTCTGGTTAGCAGCACTAAAACTTGCTTTCCTCCAAAGAGCTGCAGCTAGGACACAGCTTTGCAGAAGGATATCTGAAGATCCTTCCATACATGCATCCTTTAGCCCTTCCCTTTTGTCACCGAAGAGGAAGCAAAACTGTTTCTTCGAGCACTGATCTAGAACAATGAACTCCTAAAAAGGAATTTTTGCTGCTGTATCTGTAACTCTGACAAGGAGACTCAGCGTCTGTGTTTGTCCCAGGGCAGTAACCCTTTGTCTTTTCTTGAATATTCTGCAGGGTGATCCTGGACACCATTGGCAAAGTGCAGATTCACAGTCCTACTCAAAAGGAACTTGGTACATATGGATGCCTGGTGGTTAATGATTTCGGTTTTGATATGGAAACATCTTTGTTATTGCGTGCAGGTAGGACTGTAGCACCCACAGAACTGGGCATGTATTCTTTTTATATATAAATATCTCTCTCCAGTCCAATTTGGTATAGTTTTCTTTACTGGCAGTCCATGATATTCTGCCTGATTTAACAGCTAACAGTAAGATGGGCTTCTTGCTTTAAAACCAGAGCAGATCTCATCTGAGTCTGCTTGTATCTATCCCACCTGTATTTTCTGGGTGGAACTCTGCAAACTGAATTCTGTAACAAATATGATGAATTTAAACACAAACAATGCTTTTAAACTGATTATTCCTTCCATTTCAAAGAGGTTCCCGTCATCTTGTCTTCTACGTTAAATGTTACGAATCTGGAAGCCACCAATCTCTCTGCAGTTGTTGGAGATACAATCAAGGCAAGAATTGGAGCAAATATTATAGTTGAATGTCCAGTAAAAGGTAAGCAAGAACTTCACAAAAGTTCCTTGTGATGTTAGAGTGAGAAGTTTACCTTACATTTTCAAAGAAGCTACCAGCAAAGACAGCAAACCATTGATCATTAGTCATTTTTTATTATACATGTTGTCCAACCAGTCTGATGTCTTTTTCTTTTGGCCACTTTAATTTACACATACATGCTACGTGTTCAAACAGACTTTCCTTTAAAAGTGCTTTTGTTTCCATCAAGGGTTCTGAGGCTCCACTACGGTGCTTAAAGCCCACCAAAGTGAATGGCTATATTGCTGCAATAGCAAGCACAGCCAGCTGACTTGCTCATCAGAGAACTTTCCTTGTCCCTACTTGAGATGCACATATGTCTAGACTATTGTTAAAACTGAAAATGAAATCTCCAGCCATAGTTTAATAGAACTTTAAACCTGACAGTGAAGTAAACTTACCTTTTAGAGCCATCAGTCTGCAGCTGCAGTGAGAAAACAAAGAAGAGAGCTGAGCCATGAGAGCATATTGTCCAGCACAACATCTGTTGAGCGGCATTAATGTCAATCACAAGCTACATGAGTTAAGCAGCTCACTGTTTCATTTTATTTTCTTGTCCTTTGTACAGCAAAGGTAGATTATTTTCCTTTTAATCTAATCAATGCTATCTTTTAAGTTTAATTTGTAAGGTGTATTTCACAGTGGCACCATTCTGTCAAATATTTAATAAGTGGAGGTCAGCCTTTTGTGCCTTATTGAAGAACATACATGAAAGTGTTTGCTAGTAACTGTGAACATTACACTTGAATGCAAAGAGACTTCAGAGAGGTCAGTGTGCCATTCACATTTACATTGTTGGAGGAGCGTGTATCAGAAAGAATTGATATTGCAGAATACTGATAGAAATATATATGCAAATAGTTCTGCGTACAATAGTGGCGCCAGGCTGACATGCATTAGGACACGTGGCTCTGCTATTCACTGTTGTACCAAGGCTAATTTTTGATGAAGTAATATTTTCCTACTATAGTTTGGCAGCTCTGTGTATAACTGACCTACATCTCAAATTCAGCAGAGAGTTAATGTCACATTGCTAATATTAATATTGTTCGGATGGGTAAGCAGTTAGCAATTCAAATATAAATCAATATTTTCACATGGGACTGTAGATTTCCAAATGCTTTAATATTGTGTATATTACTGAGCCAAATTTTAGTTATGGTAAGACACCAGTGTTGACTTAAAAATGATTTATCTAATTGCTTTATTTCCTGTCATTGCCAAGGAAGTATTACTGCTTGTGAATAAAATAGAGTTTGCCTGTCTTAAAATTTCACTTAGCCCAGCGGCAGAAAAACTTACAAAATTATGTAAGAAGGGTTATTTTTGATCTTCTTTTCTTAATGAAAAATAATGCACCACTGACTTCAGTAGACTGAACTTTGTAACGCTCTATGTTAATGTTTATCTAATAGGGTGGGACCCAAAAATAAGTCCTTTGCGGTGCAGTAAAATGAGAACTTTGTTGTAAGTGCTGATGAAACATCGTATGAGTTAGCAGACAAGTCAGCGTTTGAATCAGAAGAAACACACCAATATTCCTATGGGCCCTGAAAATTCTGTTCCTTCTGTTCTTGTGGACAATATGAGTCCACAAGAGTCATTTTCTTATCAGACGTTGTTTTACAGCAATAATTTCTTTCTTTCTTGGAGTCACAGCCCATAATAAATCCTCATAAAAATAACAGTGATCGAGTGTGACTACCTGTCAGCTGGGGATGTCTTTAACGGGCTGTAACAATCAAGAGTTTACAAGAGAAAGCCCTTGGAGATTCAGGGATACCGATCTGGAGTGCCTTTCCTCACTGCCCATGCTCCTGAACACTCAGAAAGAGGGATGTATTTTCTTTGTGGTAACAACTTCTCTGTCGATCATAAGCAAAATATTACTGAATGACACTGTCTCTTCATGTGACTTCAGCTCCACACTCACTTAGCATCCATCACCACAGACTCACTCATGCAGATTTCTCAGCGGTGTCAAGCAGGTACATCAGGGCTGTTGGACGCTTGCTAGCTCACAGCATAGCTGTGCAAATGACAGACCTTATTATGAAAAGGTATCTGTGTGAGCGAAGAAGATTAGTGCTATACCACTAGCAGAATTGTTAACTTACTTGTAAATTTCTTGGCTGCAATTACTTCTGGG
>VXAV01002222.1:169609-189197 GCA_013399715.1 Alectura lathami | reverse complement strand
TTTTTTTTTTTTTTTTATTTCTGGAAAACTAACAATTGGTACACATATCTTTATAGAAATACACAGTATTTCCAATATTTAAGATTTAACTTACTTTTTGTTCTGCTTTCTTTTTGGTTTCTGCATCCATCCAGGTGAGTTCATCTAAGGTCTTTATAAACACACTACGTATATCTGCAATCATTTCCTCAACCTTGGAAAAAAAAAACCAACATTAGTATGTTTCAGATCCACATAAACCAATGCCGTTATTTTTCCACAGTTCCAGTGTGTTTGTTACAGTCCTGTTTCTCCTGCAGCAGCTACTGAAGTGTGGCCACACTCAACAGCTGGAGCTCAGGGTAAGGAGCACTTTTAGCCTCTCCTGTAAGAGGAAGGGGAGTGGGCATGAGCTCACGAAACAAGGCAGCTTATTCTGTCAGATGTCCACCCGCTGAATGTTGTGCATCTGATGAAATTATTTTATAAATGTCAGCCACAGAATTGGTGCATCTTAGGCTTGGATGACAGCAGGAGTGAAGGAAGCAACCAAGGCTTAACTTCAGGCTTGTTTTCAGCAATGCTGTGTGTGAGTGAAGGCAGACGGGTAACTGACTGTGCCGGTGCCCCTCAGGCAGGGTCGGTCTCAGAGAAGAAGCGGGGCCTGTTGGTTCTGAAGTGCTGATCCTTGGGTGCGTCACTGGCCATCGCTGAGGTGGCCGTGGTGCTGCAGGCTCGGGCTGGCTCACAGGACACATGGAGCAGGCAGAGGGCTCCCTCCCTCCAGGTGTGCACACCTGCTCTCTGTGTGTCACGTTACTGCTCAGTGTGGCCAGCTCAAAATTAGTCATGCAGAAGCACTAAGGTGCAAGGGGGCGACTCTCACAGCACGTGCATTCAGGTTACTCCTTGGTGGCACGTTGCTTGAGAAGCAGATCTGGAGGTTAGGTGAGCCTTGTATACAGCAAAGCTAAATCAGAAGGAATCAAAGCTTCTTGGGAACTGCACGGCAAGGGACAGCAGAGTGCCGCTGGATGGCACACAGGCTGTGTCTGCTAAAGCCTCACCATGTGTTTACTGTCTCCAGCAAAGGCTTCCTGCACGTACAGCCGTCCCACCGCGTTCTCCATGTTGCTGTTGACGTAGTTGGCGCAGCGACGCCACACGGCGCTTTCCGACGTGGTGCCGTACAGTGCCTGCCAGAGATAGACACGGGGTAAGGCAGGGGCTCCGGGCCCACGCAGGCTGGAGGCTGGAGGCCAGCGGTGAGCGAGTGGCCGAGGTGCATTTCGGGGGAGCCGACTGGCCTTCAGCCTCTGCCCTTAACTCCTATCTGTATTCACGGCAGCTGGGTGGGCTCACTGGGTGCAGGGAGCATCCCTCACAGGCTGGGGAAGTGTAAGAGTCATTAGCAATATTCCGTATCCTTTCAAAGCACAAAAGGTAGCGAGAAGAAAACTCGGAAAGCCAAGAGTGGGAGAGGTTAAAGAGCAGCACCCCGAGACAGAGCTGTCCCCGTTCCAGGCTCTGTAGCGCCGTGCCAGCTCTGACAGGGCCGTTGTGGTTGTGCAGCAGGCAGTCCTGCAGCAGGAAGGTTGTGTTTCCCCGGCCAGCAGCGGGATCCGTGTGTTGCTGACAGAGGAACACTCTGCTTCCTGCAGCAACGGAGCCTTACCTGCTGCCCTAGTAGCAGGAGTGGCATGCAGCTGAAGTGCACTGCTGTGGGTTTGCAGTGCTGGGGCATTAGAAATGACAGCTCCTCACGCAGCAGGAGCTGTCGCCTACAGCCTGCAGGCAAATGAGGGGCTTAGCAACAGCCCCTCAGTAACACAGGCAGCCCTGTGCCACGTGCAGTCTGTTGAGATCTGTTTCTAATTGTCTAAGGAAGGGGCTGCAGATCCTTCTGCTAGGACTCTGGCACTTTCTGTAGGACATTTAGGCCCTCGGTATTTAAAACGAAGGAGTTTTGAATTGGTCAGTGACCAAGTAGCCCCATAACCTAGAGAAAAATGGTTTGTGAGATTCATGGAATGCCAGAACTCTCCTAATATTTATATTTGAAAACAAACTTAATGAGACAAAGGCTGGTTTATTTCTACTGTCTTTACTCTCAGAAGCTCCAGCTCTGTTATATCATCTACTGTTAATTAATTAGTACACAAGTGTGTGTTTTTGTACACAGACAACGGCAAAGTCCCTTTCTGTTGTTGCTTCAAACTCTGACATTTTTCTAAATGAAACTTTCTCAGTGAAGTCCTAGGATGTTGTGGTGGACGTTCACAGAGTGCAAAATGTGTATTCCTTGATGATGCAGACCAAGCAAATATGAAGCTTTATATTAAGCAGTTTCATACGTCAAAGGGTAGGGAAAATCACTAAGGAGTAAGACTGCCCAGTTCCGATGCGTAAAACGGACTAAACTAAACGTCCATTGACTCCCTCCAGTAATTTTTCCCCTTTCCTGTAACAAGTAGAATCTCCTCAAAATGCTGCATGTATGTGTAAAAGTGTTTCCTTGGTCACTGACAGGTGACGCAAAATGGCCTTAACCTTTTTTTAATGCCGCTCAGCAAACTTACGAAATAGAAAGTTCAGCCGGGGAGTCAGATAAGATTTCCATCTGCAATGTCTGTGGGATTGCCCAGCATTTCCTTAAAAGCACTGACAAACCTGCAGGATGGAACGACTGGAGAACAAGGCTGCCCCCATACTGTTTGCCTGCGATTCTGGTACTTTGGGTGCTGCGGAGTTTCTAACAAGTGGATCAGAACTGCAGCGAAATCGTGCGCTGCCCAGTGGGGCTGTTATTAGGCTGACCACGTCATCGGGGGAACGACTCTGATTTGGAGGCAACAGAGAGCCCAGGTACCAGGGCAGTGCTCTTCAGATCTGTCAGCTGTTAACCATGTGTCACCTACGTGATGTGCACACTCCAGCAGAAGCTTTAGCAAGCACATCTAGCTTTTGTGCACAAAATTCAAAATACACTGAATTTTGTATAGTATAGACATAAAAGAATTATCTTTTTTGGTCAACATAAATCTTTTTTGCAACTCAAAAAGAAAGATGAAGTTCTGCACCTTACGAAAAGCATTCCTTGTGTCCTTGTAGGTACGGCTGAGGCTGTTCACAAGATCCATGACGAATCGCCAGATCATGTAATTCTGCAGTTCCCTGTGTAACAAAATAACAACAATAAGCTGTAATGTTTTTAGGCTTTTGAAATTTACTGGGGACAAAATACAAACTACAAAAATACCTAACATACCTACCTGGGAGTATACTTATTAAGAATGGATTTCAGACTGGTGAGATATTCTGGGTCATAAACAACCACATGTTCCGTGTTCTCGACATCAATTTGTACAGTTGACATTATATTATTTATGAATTTTGACCAGTTGAACACCTGGAAAAGCAATATGCATTATCATATGGTTAACGCCTGCAAAAAGAGTATGTAGCTGTTTAAAAAATCTGTTTGCATAGCACAGTTGTTGTGCCTTCAGTTCTCCTAACAGCTCCACTACTGGTAAATGGCGTCATCATGATAATAACTGATGTGGGATAATTTATGTCCTCTGTGCTCTAAAATCCTATTAAAATAGCAGAGAGAGTCCAGACATCGCTTTGTTTTCAAACTAACACGATTAGAAATGTTACAGCCCTTTCCATTTAGCCTGGGAAAGCAGAAATGGCATTTAAGTAAAATTTCGATTGCCTTTTTGCTGTGTCTGGCTGGGAACTTGTAAATCAAAGCACGCCTGCAAGCCTTGTTTTGCAGTTCGGCGTGGCTCTGCGGCTGCAGGGCACAAGGAACCGTGGTACACATGGCAGTCCGTTCTCAAGCGCATGGGAAGGGCTTGCTCTGAAGTGCGCTGAAGTCCACAGTAGTGTTTATTTCAATAGGCTTTGAAACAGACACGCTCAATCCGCTATCTGGAATGAATTTTCCTCTGTAAGTACTGCTGTAGTACAAGGTGTTGAAAAAGATGTGGGTTTGGCAGCAGGCCCGTCAGCACCTGGCAGCTGGATGCTGTGGACCAGTCTCACCAAGGCGAGTGTTCTCTATTGCTTTCTGCCTCCCTGGTCCTAAACCCCCTTTGCTTTACGCTGGTGTTCACCTCCACGAGCCTGTTAGGGGTCATTCTGTAACGTCCGTCCAGTCTGAGCATTACTTTAGTGTGTGAGCACTCTAAGCTGGAAATTCTTGATAGCTGGCTGCTAAAACTAATTTCCCTTTGATTAGTCGGTTGGTAACGTCACGTGCCTCAGAAGGAGCTGGATAAAGGCCTGCTGGAGGGCAGGCGTTCCTCTGCTTGCTGACTCAGGGAGCGCAGGCTGCTGGGGCTGAGCCGCGGCAGGGCAGAGGCCAGGTGGCGTGCGGGCACACCGCTGCTCCACACCGAGCCCAGAGCAGGAGCGGCAGGGGCGGGGCGGTCACCTCGGCGTTCTGCTGCCCAGCAAGGTCGCACCTGCAGCTGTGGGGGGCTAGGTACTTCCACGAGTAGGAGATGTGTTCCTTGACTTCCTCGGCATGTACCAGCTGAGACAGACCGGTCCCACCCTGTGTACCGTGCTGCATTCCAGCCACTGCGCCGTCCACCTCTTTAGTGAATTGCACTGATTTGCACTGGCTCTGTGCACACTACTTTAAATTCCTCATCTCGCCCCACAGTAGTCCTAATCCTAATCTGTGGCATAGGGGACAAGCCTCTGCAGACCGCGGTTGGACCAAAAAACCACTCAAAGCCAAAGCTTTAAGCCATTATCAGCTCCAGTGCTACTCAGTGCTTTGACCAGGCTGGGCAGGTGCTGGTAATGGAAACAAAGGTGTTACATTGAAGAAAAGCAAATAATCCTTGTACTTTCTTTAAAGAAAAATTGTTTCGTTAATTTTTAAAATGTTTGTTATGCTAATTTGTCTGAAAGGTACTGGTGATTTTTCCCAGTCTGTTTTTTTTGAGACAAAAGCGGGAAGAGGTGACATCTTTTATCTGACAAACTGTGTAGCTGGGCAAAGCAGATGAACTTTCAGGAACAGAATCTCTTCGAGTTGGGAAGAGAAGCAGCAAACTTAGAGCTAATTTTAGGAATAATTGCAGTTCTATCCTTAGACGATTACAACAACGCTACCAACTCCCATCATGTGTCTTTTGAGCATTTTTGGGTAAATTTAGAGCAGATGATTATTGCTGATCTGCAGCACTCCCCAGAAACTAAAAATAACCTGGGCAATACCATTGTGTGAACAAGATGAGTTAGTTTCTGACATGATGATTGCGTTCTGACATTCTGACTGTAATGGTAACTTGTCAAGTGAGATCTGGGATAGAAAGATAAATTATGAAACTAATTAAGGTAGGCAGAATGGAGCTGTCATGAAATTTAAAGTTAAAGAATTTAAAGTCAATAGAAATAGCAGAGACTATGACACTGTGGTGGGAATGATATTGTTCCATAGTACCTCGGTGGCCTCCAAAGACCCAGTAATGCGCTGCCGCCAGTCAGGGCACAGTGCCACGTGCCACGTTAGTTACTGTGCTGGCAGGACGCTGAAGGAGAGGGCATTTCTGATAATGTCACGTCCAATGAGACATCATGCTGTTGAGAAGGCACACCTGCGTTATCACATCTTCAGATGCGCTTTAGCTGGACTTCGTGGTGCCATGAATTAAAGGTTATGCTGTGTAAATGGCACGTGGCTCAGGACAGGAGAAACTTCAGAGCTTCGGAGAATTTTCCTAATGCTTGGTCCTGGCTGCCTGGGCTCCCTTCTGCGTGCTTTGGGAGCCCATCTTACAGAGGGAATGCTGGGATAAAGGACTTTCTCGTCTGAATTTGTAGCTCTGGATAGGCAGAGAGGGCCTGCTCAGGTGTGACTGCTCGGTCAGACACCAGAGCACAGCACATCGGGATGAACTGGGGGCTGCAGTCCTTTCTGTCCTTCACACTGAAGCAGAGGGGCATCATCTACCTTCAAGTTAGCACAGGCCGTGGGTACAGAAGCACAGACTTTTACATATAGGGTGAGGTCAGCAGACATTTAGGTAATGCGCTGTGCAATACAGGAATCTTGTTTGATTTCAAATTTGTTGAGATCAAGAAAAATTTGTCAGGCTTCATCACTTAATCTCATCAGCCATAAAGGTTGGATTCTTGCTTACTCACCGTATGATTGATCTCCAGTGAGAAGTTGTTTTGGAGTTGTGCCAGTGTCATTTTATTGTACAGCAGAAGTGGATCATTTCTGTCTTCAGACTTTGTTGTTGCCTATCAGAGATAATCATGAGATTGAGTCAGTCCACAGGAATTTTGGTAAGTGGAGGAAAAAGAAAAAATTGCTGTTTCTGGCTTAATACATTACTATGAGAAATTTGCATAACTGTGAAGCATCTCGCATGTATACGCGGTCAGAATTTATAGACACAAAGCACATTAAAGGATCAGTTAGAAGAACTAAATTCCTAACAGTATTAGGGAGTTGTACGTCTCGGATTTGTCTTGTGTGAGCATCAAGAGCCGAGGCTGTGCAGCAGCACCGGCTGGGGCACAGCCCACAGCACGCAGAGCTGGCAGCAGGCCGGGAAGCTGCTGCTCCCAGCCGATACACGCCGCACATGGATGTCCTTGGATCGTGCAAGGTGCAAAACCTCCGCAGAAGGGAACGAGGGGGATGCATTTACTGAGTGGGCTGCGGTGGGAGCATGCACGTGCTACCTAACGAGTTCTTCCTGCGCCCGCTGCAGGGCAGGGGCCACAGCTCATCGCTCCCTCAGGCTTCCACCGGTCTGGGCGCTGTGCGGGCACCAGCGCCTTGCTGAGAGTGTGCGTGTGTGCGTGCCCTCAGGGAGGGTCTCTGTTAGGCCACTGCTTACAGGGAGCTGTGTCTGCGGTGTGCTTTGTGAGGCAGGTTTATCACCGTGGTGCCCCGTTTTCAAGCGTTGATGAAAAAGGTCACAAAGGAAGGCCGTGGCAACTTACCCACCACCAGCTGTAAACTTTACCAGCAGCAACTGCTGGAGAGAAATTTCAGTTGTGCTTCCTTCCTTACTCCCCTTCAAATCTTTCTCCAATAAATTCTTTTTTCTTTTAATAATTTTCCATCTCTGATCTAAACCCAGAAGTGTGTTTCTGAGGAAAATGTGAAGTAAATCAAAATCCGGTGGTTTTAGGTTATCCAGACGGAGTGGAAAGGCCAACCTCTGCCAAACACATGCCCTTACTACCAGCATAACTTAAACAGCTGAAGCTAGAAAGTTTGCGTTTGGCTTGTTTGCCTTGTTGTCAGTCATCCTGAGCTTCAGGTGCTTCTGAAATGTTTAGTAATCACAGGCCATGTTTCTGCTCACGGATGCTTTAACTTCCACTTGTTTTTCTCCATGCAAGTGTAAATTCTAGCTATTTCTCTAAGGCATACTTTCTGGAGAACAGCGGTTGATTAAAAATGCACTTGAAACAATCAGCATTGTGGAGCAGCTTGTGTAGGGCAAACATGACCTTGTGTTGTTTGGCAGGTTGGGAATCCACTGCTCCGATAACAGCCCGTGTGAGGAAAGGGACAAAGGGAACAGAGGGCCCAAAAGCATCCCCCAAAACACACTTTCTGAACCGGGCTGAGCAGAACCCAAGCCTGTGTCCTGCTCTGTCTTTCTCCTCTTGAAGGGCTTCTGTGAGCAGACTGGGAGAACACGTTTTGCTGTTTGGAAAACAGCTGACTCGTCTTGTTACATGTTCCTTTCAGGTGAGCCAGACCCCATCTGTTTCTGGGCAGCATTTGGTCACAACAAAGTAGCACGAGCACGTAACTCAGTTTCCAGTTAGCTTTCTTAGGTATTCAGAAGACAGACAGTTATTTAAAGATGGTTTAAAAATGATTTTTCTTACATTAGCAATCTCTTTCTCCAGGTCCATAACTCTTTTCATTTCTTCAGAGATCTGGGTCTCATTGAATGAAATATTTCTTTCTTGTAGGATTAGTTTAGCCACAGAAATCATGAAGTCAACATAGGCAGAACATGCCTGCAAAAAAAAAAAAAAAAAAAAAAAAAAATTAAGGACAAAATTCTTCCAAGAATAGGGTGTCTCGATTATCGTTAAGATTTTATCTTCATTTTTATGTACCGTGTATAGTTCTTCATCCCCTTCGTAGATAACTTTACAGGAATTTATTCTGAAATACTGTTAGATCACAACAGAAATTTGAAAATTCCCTCATGGAAAATTACTGTTTGATTTGCAGCATTGTTCAAACCTAAGCACTGGCAACTACTGCACTGTGCTTTCATTATTTAAAACGAGACACTGGTGGGTCCATATTTAAAGCACCACCTGTGTTTTTTCTAGCTCACTTTAATTACAACTTCCAAAAATACTGCTGCCAAAGAGCAGTGTTCCCAGAAACACAGAGCCAAGAGAGATGCTGGTGGACTGCGCAGGATTGGCGTCGGGGGGCAGTGACTCCCCGAAGCAGCGTCGCTCCTGCGGTGCTGCTGGGAACATCTGGAAATCACGGTGCTGTATCTGACCTTGGGGTAGGTTAACGTAATACGGGTACTGCTGTACACTCTGCATCGAATAGGTCTGCATTTACCAAGGACTGGAATGGCAATATGGAAATCTGTTCCTCAAACGTTACACTGTTAAATGCCTGAAGATCTCATTATGTTTTACGGCACTGTGCTAACCCACACTCAAAATGCTGTTTTCAATATACTGTTAAAATACAAATTCAATGCACACTAAATTAGCTATCTAATAATACATATTTTATGGAAAATATCTTAATGCACTAAAACGGCGATACAGATAGGATTAATGAGGCGTGCATGGTTAATGAGCAGGATACCGTGGCAGTAGGACGCGGCCTGTTCAGGAACGCTCCATGCCTTCCCCACGCTGTGACTCCAGGCCCTGCCGGCCCCCTCCTGTCGGCCTGCCCTGCCTGCTGCAGTGCTGCGCTCGGACAGGCTGCGTGCTGGAAAGCTCTGTGCAGCTCGTGGAAGGCACTGACAGCCGGCTTCAGAGGAAGGGCGGCTCACAGCCACAGTCTCCAAGGGCTGAACTCGCAGTGTTTTAATCAAGTGAGGTTATTTTACCAGAGAGAAAAGGCACTGAGCCACTGACAGCTACATTAAGTCATAAAGGAGAGCACATAACAAGCCTGCAAATACCATTTTAAAATATCCAAATCTGTGTATTATTTATAAAAAAAATTAAAACAGACATTACCCCAAACCAGCAAGTCAACAGAAATCCCCAGGTACCAATCAATGCACTTCTTTTTGGCCTAAGGTGAGCATTATTGCATGGTCATGGAGCAGACCATGAATTAAGTCAGCTGACTTCAGATGGACTGCATGAATAGTCTCAGGTATGTTAGTGGGAACTCAGATGTCAGAACAACTCCTGTATGAGCACAGGAGTCATGCATCTTAAAAGAGAAAGAGATTTTCAGGATCTGTTCACAAATTCCACTTGCAGCTTTGCAGTGGGAAGTCCCCACAAAGCCAGAGGCTGAAGTGCAGGAGGCAGGTATCTCGTTTGCTGTGTACAAAGAATAGGATGAGACAGCAGGAATCAGAGCCAAGCAGAGCGATCAGAGTGCAAGGGCTGAGGGGAGGAACGTTTCTCAGCTGAAGCTTGTTTCTTCCGCATGTACGGTCATTAAAAGAGAAATCAAAGAGAATGGATAGGAAAGGAAGTGAGACAGGCTGGGATTTCTGAGGTGCAGAGGTGCTAGAGAAACAGAATCACAGAATTATGAATGTTGCAAAAGACCTCTGCGATCCAGCTGTCAGCCCATCGCGCAGCCTTCCCATGCAGTGCAGAGACAATGGGTACTGCTGGCAGCTGGAGCCTAGACAAAAAACACTCGGCTTCTGGTGCAGCCAGGAGGGTCAAACAGGGGCACTGACGCTGATGGTGTAACATCAGCCCGTCCTCAGGACACTGCTGGTGCTCCCTCCCAGCCTTAGCCAGCTTCTCTCTCTTTGCCCTTAGTCTCATCTGTCTGTATCCTCTGCATTTCCTTTTCCCTTCTTCTAGCTCCCGACCTCTCGCCTTCTTGCACACTTACCCAGTTTCTTCCTCCTGTCTGTCACACACTCTGTTCTCACCTGTAGATCAACCTTGTTTACATGCTCATCATCATTACCTTTCTATTTCAGTTCCCCCAGCTCTGCCGGTAACAGTTCCCAGGGGTAGTATTAGAATCTCCCTGGGGAGAGACTGTTCCCCTTCTTTGCCACCTGCGCCCTTGGCAGGTACACCTGCCTTGCAAATACAGGCCAGATATCCTAAAATGTCATCCTACCTCTTTGTATGCACCAGTGCATTCGTAGTAGTCGCGAGAAGGCAGGCCGAGCCCAGGCTGATCGATCTGTAAATTCGAGGAAAGGTTAAAAGATGTTGAAGGGCAAAATGGCATAGCATTACGCTATTCTTTGGTCAAGTGCAGATTGCTCATGCTTCACTCTTGCAAAATTATCTTCTGGCCAAAGGGGAGCTTCTCTCCCAGCCTGTTGCTCTCCTTTAATTCTTCCCACTCTCATTTTGTGCACTTTTTGGCACACAGCCTTACAGATTTTGTGCACTTGTGACCGTTGTGTCTCAGGAGAAGCTGGAGAAGATTCAGCATTTGCCATCCTGTCTTCCTCAGGATTTTCCGTGTCCAGAGATCATCTGCCCTGTACAGGCAGGGCACTCTAGGCACGCTCCTTATGCAAACGTCCTCAGCTGCTTTCGTGTTTGTGCAGGGGACTGCAGGTGCCCTCAGTACTTGGACATCTGAATGCCTTACAGAACGCAGCCCCCTTCTCTGGGGTCTGTCTGCCACTGGGACCATAGCCCAGGTTTTCAGAGACAGAGCTTTCTGCTGAAGTGCGGGGGAAGGAAGTTGTGCTTATTTACTTGTTTGCAGGCATGTGTAAGTAGATGGTGTCTGTCTCCTGTCCAGTGTACACATAAACTGTGTATGTCTGTATATGCCCCAGTTATTCTCCCCTCCCTGAGAATAACAGCGTCCGAGCACCTGGAATAAAGGTTGTTAACGCTGAGCATGGACAGGGCACTGTCAAACTGGTGACGGCAGTTTAAAACCTGCAGAGCTGCACAGCCCCAGGTACAGCCGACGCCGGCAGAATTCCCGTCAATAACATTTCTCCTGGTTCACGCCTGTGTCTGTGCTTTCTGGTTCTTTTGCTGCCTGTCTATGTTCAGCAAGGCAGTGCCACCCACGTGGACTTACGTGAATGATGTGTGTTGTGGAATTCTTGTCATCTGTGCCAACAAAAAAATTAATCAGGACCTTTTTCCCATATCTGGAGTTCAGCTGTGCAATAGCTGTCTCAGGTGTCCAAGCAGAACCTGGGCAAACGAAAGGTATGCTCAGTCTCTCTTTTTGGCAAACAATGAAAGATAAAATCATTTGGGAATTTTAACAGAGAAGGAAATAAACATCAGTTATCTTACCATAGGAAGACTCCCAGTTATTTGTTGCTACAGGCCAGTCAGATAAACTTGGCAGTAAACTGATCAAAGGCATTCCACCTCTGCTATCAATGGTTGCTTTTGGAAAAAATAAAATGAATTAACATGACATTTTAAAACATTCAGTGGTGTACTTTTATAACGAGTTCAGAATTCTGAACCTGAGAAACCTTTTCACCATCACCGCAATAGGATTATGTTCTGCTGTATGACTCCTTTAATCTGTAAAATATGCTTCAGGCGTGACTGCAAACAACTAATGCAAATCCTTGGGACCATGACACTGAAGAACTATTGTATTTTGACTATGCATAAAACTTACTAGCATTAAGAAATACTAATAATTTTATGGAAACTATAAAAGCAGTTTATTTAAGTGGCACCATGTTTTATTGCTCCTCATTTTAGTGACAGCATCTAGCTCAAATTCTTGAAATAAATTATCTCTGTATCTTTATAGAAGCTTGATGTACCAGACGTTTTCTACCTGATCTCTAATGATTTCTACAAAACAAGTTAATTCGTATTTAGCTGTAAAGATGTGAGTTTAAATCTGTGCATCCAACTGGTAACTCGAGAGTAATGTAATCGCACCTGAAATACCACAGCAAGTAAGACCCAGATACAGTACTAATTTAACTATTGATATTCTTATGTAATTGTCTAGAACGGGTATAGTTTAGTTCTCGAGAAGAATCACTCAAAAATTCTGCACAGGAGCTAGAAGTAGGAGGCTGTAGCTCACTTTGGAAGTTGCCATCATTCTTCAGATTCTGTTTACACATCCTGTATCCGATGAATGCAGGAGGAACTTACTTTCGTTGACGCACGATCTGTACAGAGTTTTTGCCTTCTGCACTGCTGCTATGTCGTTACTGCTTGGTGTGTCGAGGACATCTGAAACACACAGCAAACACACCTGACTGTCTGCCCTTCGGTGGAAAGACAGCCGCGAGGCCTCTGTCCCTGCCTGCCTTGCTGTCATGTTCGGCTGCTGTCTCGCTTTCCCTTGGGCCCACTCTTGCCACTCCTTTACCAACACTTTGCTTCACAGAAGCTGAAGCCTCAGGAAGACCATGACATCCACGAACGGCAGGCTTGGCAAACCTAGGAGCTATGCAAGTCAAGAAAGGATGGTCAGCCTGCCGAGTGGCTTCGAGAGTCTTTCAGGAGTGTAAACTCTTATTTCTTTGACTCTGCAACTTTGGTCTGAAAAAGGCGAATGTGGATAATTTGACAGTATTACATTTTGTGGAAAAAGAAATATTTAGAAGTCTATGATGTGACTATTTAGAAAAATGCTGCCTGCTGTCTGAGACTTGGCGGATGGGGTATGGCTATGTGGGACAGGGCTGCTGCAGGGCAGCTTCCAGCACTTCGGCTGACCGCAGCAGAGCTCTTTCTTTGTCACCTAGCCCCGCTGCTATCGCTAGTTCGTGAGAGCAGTGATACAGGTTTCAGTTGTTCTAACACACAGATGAACGCACACAGTTCAGCTATCAGAAAGGTCAGGTCAGCTCTGCTTGCTGTCAGACACCACAAGGTAACTTCCAAAGCATTCTCCATGCAAACAGTTTGTGGTGGATTTATCCCAAACTGAACATACAGAAACTGAAATATTCAGTAGTGTTTTAAGCTTTGCTAGATAACCACATCTTGTTAGGATTGCATGTAAGCCAGAGAAGAAACTTTATCTAGTCCACAAACATAAACGCTACTGACCTTTTAAAACAACTTCTAGTTCATCTCTTAAAATGTCAAAGTTACTATAACGGGAGCTGCTTTCGGGAATGACGTTCCTCTTAAGCCATCCTCCGCAGGCGTATTGGTAGAAATCGTTACAAGGCTCCGCAGTGGTGTCCATGTTCTCAATGATTCGGGCAGCTGTAAGGCAAAGCCAAGTGTCAAGACTTTTGGGGGAAGAGCAATGAAAATGTTTGTTTGCTCTGAAGAGGAAAATCTGTTCATTGCCAGTGGTTACTTGGTTGTACAACGCTCACGCTTCTCTGTATGGAAAGGGCGCGTGAAAGGAGAAATCGAACGCACAAGAGGTATCACAGGTTAGGTGTCCACTGCAATGTAATCTAAGTAGTGAAATGTGGTGTAGGCTTAGCTGAATCTAATCTATTCCAGTAAAATAATGACTGAGTTGTACTCTTCAAGTTCTTGTCAGGCAGGAGAGTTTTCCTATTAATGATTTCCTGAACTTACATTTGCTTTTCTAGACCTGTCCACATTTTTATAGAACTGATACAGCTTCTTGCTGTCCCTGCTGACCCTGCCAAAGCTGGCTGCTCAAGGACCAACCAGGCACTGACTGATCATGACATGGGTGTCCCTTTTGGAATCTGATTTCTTGATGACAGTTTCCCAGCTGCTGTGCATGAACTTCCTGTGCTCTTTCTTTTTTCTTTTTTTTTTCTTCCTTTTATACGGGTATTCCACCTAGCTTGTCTTCACCACTAATATGCTGACACAAAGTCTCTAAAGGAGGGGAGAGACGCTCGGAGTCAAGCAACAGTGATACCTCTGGTTTGCCAGAATACTGAATATCCTTCCCATTTTTCAGACCTTATTTTTAGTAAATGGGAAGGCTTGTGATTACAAGTGCTCGTTCCTCCCACACGGATGAGTCAAATATTTATCTTATTTCTCCAGTACTTTCAATATTTTCCGTGTCTGTTACGCTGCTGGAACTGCGAGGTGTAGGCAGGCTGCAGTATTTATGTTGACTGGCTTCCCTCCCTCTGTTTTTCCTGGGATGTTCAGTTACATTGACATTATATTTGAAGCCAACATCTGATGGTTTTATGATGCTGGAAGATGGAAAAAGCCATGAACACAAGCATTTTCAATTTTGGACTGCGGAAGTAGCATAAAAACCATTGTGGAACTAGGTACAATGCGTAGCACACCGTTCTCTTCCTTCTGAAATCGATGGCAGGATGGCTTCAGTTTGAAGGAATGTGGGATGATGCCAACAACCAGAGATTATGAAACCGAGTCCTGTTTTCACTGTTCGACAGTTGCCTTTTACCCCTGCTTGAGAAAGCCAAGCACCCAGAGTGGTCCCGCTGTCCGCTCCGTTAGAGCGGAGGATCTTCCCTCTGCCTGTAAACTTGGACAAGATGCAGTGGGCACAAATAGAAATAATCCTTTTTTTTAACTGAACAGAAACTTCACACTGTAAGAGTGGTCAGACGCTGGTACATGTTGCCCAGTGAGGTTATGAAGTCTCTGTCTTGGAAATAATCAAAACTTAACTGGACAAGATCCTGAACAGCTCTACCTGATCTCTTCTGCTCTTTCTAGTTTGTCCTGTTCCATTTAGGGGAAGGTGAGCGTTTGCAGTGGTGCACTCATCCTGTCTCTTTGCTTCTTCCAAGAAGGTGACAATTATCACCAAACTCTCTCATTTTATGGGTATCCTTATGAATCCTCTGCTAGGCTGGAGCAGCATCTGAAGGGCAGCACTGTCCTTTGGACTATCTTGACATACGGTAGTGCAGCAGCAAAGACTTTAATGGCCAGGACCCGTCATCGCAGCTGGCCCTTCAGTTCAGTGTGCCAGCCTTGCCACAAAGGAATGGTGAGGTGGAAGAGTCTTCCGGCACCAAGAAAATGGTGTTCTTACTCACTGTAGTGTCACTTTTGGGGAAAAGAAAACAACAACAGCAACAACAAAAACAGAAGGAATCCATTTGTTGTGTACATCTGACAACTTGTTAACTGTCTTTGTAATAGCAAACCTTGCTTTAACCATGGCATCGGGTTGCTCTACTGGCAGTCAGCATCTGTGCAATCTTCCTTTTCTGCTACTGGGACACACAACAATTGTCTATCGTAACATTTCTGCTGTACAGGCCAAGCTAGCCAATACCAGCACATCAAATTCTATTAACACATTGGAGCCTATATACGATGAACGTAGCAGAAGGAGCGGAGCTCTGGGAACGGCAGTCTTTCACTTTTCATGCAAGTTTTTCTGAAGAATGCACGTTTTAGGTATTGCCCTCAAAAACACTCGCCTCAAGTGTAATTTGCACACCTGGACCCCCAAACAGCCAGCCAGTAGTTGGCTGGTACTGTGAATAAATGAAAATCAGTGGCGTGCGGTTTTGTCACCAGTGAAGCCCTGAAGCATGCGCTTGGTGACGACGCTCGGGCTGCCCCTCGGAATCAGTGGGACTGTTCGGCTGGGCGGAGCCCTGAACTGCTCTCCGTTATGTACGGGTTGGTGCAAGTGCCCAGAGCAGCGCTGCAGTGGGTTCAAGGCTGCACGCTGAGGCATTTTGCTCTGGAAATAAGAAGTGTGAGGCTGATGAATATTTTGTTATTTAATTCTAATTCAGGGTCATTCGTACCTTTACCAGTAGAGAAAATACATCGCACACTTCTCATTGTCTACGTATTGCTTTGATGAACCAGGGTTTGGTATTATTCCTGGTCGTACTTGTTTATTCAGTTTCCTGTCACTGAAGAATGTGGAGCCTTGTCTCAATTGCTTTCAATGATTAATTTTATTGTAGTGCTCACGAGTGCCAGTTGTTGCTTTAATAGCTTACAAATAAAGTAATAAATGTTGGCATAACAACTAGTGGCCTGGGGAGGATACGGGAGAAACACTGTGTGCTTACCTAGGTGAAACTAACAGGAGAGAGACGAAAATTCCCTGTTCTCATCAGTCTGTGCTGTCTGAGCTCAGGGCAGTTAGCAGTGTGTGTCAGCATTGTCCAAAAATGCTCAAATGTACAAATTACAGGGGATCTTCGTGTGCTGCACGGCAGTGCGTTTCACAGACATTACCACCCTGTATGTAACCAGATCAGTTATCACTGCGTTTTTTCTTCTGGTCATTTATTTGATGCTCCTCTGTTAAAGGTACTAGAAATTCTGTCAGCATTTTCACTTTATTCTTTCTCAGTGGCAAAATTTTTGAATAAATTGGAAAAAAAACGCACCAGTCAGTCCTGGTGGGAGGCATTATCATTTCACCTAGTGTCTTCCTGAAAGACCTCAGTACATTTTCCACAGTTAATGCTCCTTGTTTTCTATCTGTATAACTTTGTCTGTATGTTATCCTACATGGTCTGGAAGGAGAACCCAAATTAAACACGGAACGGTTACAGAATCCTGATTTGATGTAACATTAGACTTGTGGATTCATCCCACTAAGATTAAGAAGCAATGGCAGAGTTTGTTCCCATGGTTTAAGCACTTTCTATTGCTTTTTAAATATTAAAGTTGATTTGTTTTGTTATTTAATTATACACTTCTGCAAAACCTTTTGAATTATATCATGAAGTTCTTTGAGCACGGAAGGCTCGAGCAGATGCCAGCTAACCCTGGCTCACAGTGTTCTGATGCTGGAGCCAACAACTCCCTCACTGCAGCAGGCACCTCACTGAAGCAGTTTTTTCAGTGAGCAGCTCCTTACCAACCCTGCCTCCCATTCAGAGAATCTGACAGTGAGATTTCATTTGGTGGTCACAGAGGTTTGGAGCAGGCCCAGCACTTCTACAGCAATTCCTACCTTACGTGCATTATACCACGGTTGGACAGGGAAACCTTGGCTCATTTATCTGAACTTCTTAGGAGATTTTCAGAAATATTTAGCTGAAAATCAGCACCTGGAGAGATTAAAAACCTATAATCGAGTCAGAAAACTAATCTGATCATTTTTCAAACCCCAGTATGAGCTTTCCTGATGGCAGAAAAATACTTTAGAAGTGTGACTGAACTACAGCGATGGCCAGCTGAAGTAAATGCTGTCAGGACTGTGCTGGTGGCCATGCGCTGTCAGCGAGGCAGTGGGCTGTGCCCGGACTTCGCCGGTGGGTGATGCCGCCAGGACTCAGGTGTTGGGGCAACTCACCAGCTACTTTGGCTATTGCCTGAAGCGAGGCCTAAAAGGAGTGGTCCCAGACAAGTCAGGAGACCAGTGTAATGGTCCTTCTGCATCGTTTCTGGCCTGTCCGAAAGTCTGAGTGGAGCCTGTGAAGCAGAGCCTTTTGGGAGCCTCCCAGGGGGTGCTGTGCACCTCAGGCTCCTTAGCAATTGTGCTTAGCTTAAACTGCTTCAACTTTGTCTTGTGAACACACACATTCTTCTGGGATGTTGACTGTCACGTCCTTTATGACTCCTCACTACCTTGCCTGTGTCTCCTACTGACATAGCGGGTCTTTGTCCTCTCCTTGGGCTGTCTTTTCTCTGAGTTACAGAATCTGTGCAGAAGTTGCGAGTTCCACGTGACGTGAAGATGCTGCATAGGTATTACTGTGTTCATGACACCTTTCTGTTAGCAGTATTGATGCTGAAAATCTCCAAAATGCAGCAGACAGTGCAGAACATTTCACCTAAGGGGTTTGCCTTGACTAGCAGTTGGCATGTAAATACATCTGCAAAAATCTTTGGTTTTTTTTACCATTCAGAAAGAGGTTTATAAAATGGGAGGTTACCAAGGTTCAACAGAACGCTGGGTGCTTCCTTGGCGAGCTCAAAGTTCACAGTGGGAGTGCTGGCAAATGACCCATGTTCTTAGCTTCTGTTTTGGACTTCTTGCCACCCTCTGCGGCTGGGCCACAGCCTTTGTGAGCTGTGTGGCCACGTCGTTTTACAGGAGTGCAGAAAGCAAAAGAGCAACGCCTGCCAGAATGTCGCACCAAGAAGGTAACCAAAAGGTTCCCATCTTTGGAAGCTTCCCATAAAAACACATAACCAGAAGAGACCTGTGATAAGGGTACACAGACACAGGCAGGTTGCAGTCCTCCTGACTCGGAGGAGATGGCTACAAGGGCAGAAGAGCTGTCAGCTGTCTGACCGGGGAGAATGGCATGGAGCTGGCACAGAGACCTCTGCATTCTGTGCTGGCGTGGCCAAGCTAAATGTTCCTTTCTTTTGAGGAGTGAACCAGAGAAGCTGCTTCGGAGGCCAGCCTGCATCAGCGAAGTAGATGAAGTGTTATAAGAAGAACAGGTTATTTCGGAAGTGTTAGGGGCAGAAAAGGAAACCAGCATTAACTGAACTGGAGGAGGAACTATAGGTGAGAGCATGGCCTCCTACAAGGGGATGTACAGTATGGAGCGCAGCACTGCCCAGAGGCTTTTGAGCAGACTGCTAGCCAAGTTCAGACCAGCATGTAAACTGAGGATTTTTTATGCAGTCCAGTTGTTGCTGAGGGATGGAGTTAGCTAGCCAGGCTATAAAATACGCGATTTTTCCTGGACATGAAGATTAATTCTGCCTCTCCTCAAACAGCAGCATGGCATCTTTAAGAGCTACCAGTGATCAGGACTCTCTCTCTGTGTAGAGACACAGCCTCTCAGCATGTCCCCTGAGGCTGCCTGAATGCTGACCTGGGGGTGGGGAAGAGCCTCTTCTGATTCACTTAAATCATTTGCTGCAGCTGGAGGTATTTTTTTGGAGAGTCTGCTTCTAAGTCTTGAACTAGGCTGACCCTGCTGACTTTATAAGATCTGACAATATCACATGGCAAGATTTTACATTTGTAGATGAAATATGCGAAGAAAATTATTTGGGTTAGCAGATCTCATGCCTCAATGTACTGTATTTGTCTGCAGTTAGCTGGGAACATTATGCGGTGATAGTTTTGTCTGGAAGTACGTAAGTGTATTTAAAATGTATTTAATTTCATTCTTACCTGATTTTATACAGTCTGATGTCTTGCAAACCCCATCTAAAAAACAACACAGTCATACTTTTGATTTCTACTCAATGTCAATGTAATAAAAGCTACAGTAAATTTTACTGTCACTGACAGTCACCTTAGAAATCGCATTGAAGTGCAGTGTACAGTAAGACAAAGATAGAAGGACACTGTGCATTCAGAAAGTGAACATTTACAGGATCGGGCTCTAAAAATGCCATTATCTTCATCCCTTCAGGGTCGCTCAGTGCTAGCCACCCATCATGCAGAATTTTTTAGTCATCTGTTCTATGTTGTGTTCTATCAGTCAATTAGAGGTGGTAAAAATATTATTTTTTATTAAAAAAAAAAAAAAAAGAAAAAAATTTAGAGAAAAATAGAACATGGATGACATGGGTTAAAGACAGTTGCAAAACCAGTCTGAATTTAGCAGTTCCCTACAATGACAAAAAG
>VXAV01002222.1:129993-161047 GCA_013399715.1 Alectura lathami | reverse complement strand
CGGGAAGGCGCTGAGGGAAACCGTGAGGGGCGGCGGCCGCAGCAGCGCCCGGGGGCGGCCGGGGCTGCGCTGGGTTTTGTGCGGCTGGAGGTGGGCTCTGGTGCGGCTGGGTGTTACGGTGAGGGAGCGAGGACTGCGGGCCAGCCTTTGGTAGGGCAGCTGGCCCAGCATGGGCTCGGTCAGAGCCCTGCTTCGCCTCGGGGTGCTGTTGGGTGTGGGCTGGTTGGAGGGCTGTGGTGAAGAGTGGCTGGAGAGTTCCTTGTTGGTCATGGCATTACTGCAGTTGGGAGAACAACACACCACACTTACCCATTTGCGGTTGGTCTTAAGAACATATTTCATGTTTAAGCATACACATTTGTGTTTGGGAGAAGTTAGTTACTCATACCATCTCAAAAGCTTAAACTTTGTATTTGTTTTGTTAGAATTTATATCAGCTTTATTATTCTTAGGCCTAGGGGCTGGTAATTTCCTCTTTGCCTTCCTTTCAGAGCCTGATGTTGCCAAAGAGCCCCGTGGTAGGGAACTGTAGCCAGGTGCCAGGAACAGGGCAGGGACAGCGTGGGGTGTGCTTGGGGCTGCTTTTTGCAGGGGATGCCGCAGTTACTGACCAAAGAGTGAGCTGCAGACGGGGGCTTGTGGAGACCACCGCGGTGGGGAATATCTTCAGTTAGGAACTTGTAAAGCACATGCGTGCTGTGTGTTTCTCCAGGCTGAATGATAGAAGCTAGATTCTACCAAGTAATGAAATCAAGGCTAATGATACGTTGAGTTGTGTTACTGTGCAAAGCTGAATTGTAATGCCTGGTGTGTCTGTATAGGATAAAGTTCAGCCCACAAGACACAGGAACACAGGTGTTGGTGGGTTTTTTTTTTTTTTGAAAGAATCTTTTCCATAGCTCACAGATGGTTTGACCATCTAGGAAGTGGTGTTTGACCAGCGTTACTCAGGCTTTAGACTGGAAGCCACAGAGTGAGCTTGCAAAAGGTCCTGACCGAGGGTGTGTGAATTGGAGCAGATCTGTGCAGATGAATACTTCTACTGAAGAAGAAAACAGGGCTGTCTTGGATTCCTCCAGGGTTCAAACTGGGTGTGTTGCACAGTCCCAGAGGCACCGCTGTTGGTAGGAACACTAATGCAAGGAGTAGAGCTGGTGTCTGTTGGAGCACTATTGTTTGTCTTCTGGTTTTTGTTTCTGACTTTTCTGTCATGTGAGCAAGGGTAAATAGGTACCAGTCAACAGCCAGCCATTGCAAATCTCACTCCTCAGCATGAACAGTTCGGAAGTTAAAGATGGATATTTTTTGGAGGTCATGGTAGTGACAGGCTTGGGCTATTTTAAATTCACAGTGTGCAACCTCATAGCTTTTTACTTAAAATACAGTGAGTTTTTTTTTTTTTTTTTTTAATTAACTAGTGAAGTGCACAATATAGTTTATGAAACTGGCATCAATTTATGATGCCAGTGATAATTCTTGGTCTGTATTGCAGGAAAAAAGTAATAGTGTACCAGTGAAAACAAAAGTATCCAAAATATGGAGTGGATTAGCAACAATAAATCAAAAGCCTGCCCCTCATCCAGATGTTGTGATTAAAACCATATTCCTAGGGTTTCTGAGTAGCCCAGAATTCTGCAGCAAATATGCTTGTGGTGAACATTGGTCTTTTAGAGAAAGTAGAGAATATGGCAGAATATGGAGGATAATCAACTTGAGGAGTTGATTAAGATCTTAAAATTTAGGTAGACCGTAGAAAAAAAATAGGTTCTTGGAGGTGTCCCGTTCCATGAAAAAGGGCACCTGGAGCCTGTTATCAGAGAGGATGCAGGAATGGGCTGGCTGATGAGATGCCAAAAGCCAAGCATCTGTGTGCTATCACCTGGTTTGTCGAATGCCTCAGGCCTGGAGCAGCCTTCAGATGGTGCAGGCAGTGGCCATGCTCTGTGAGCAGTGCGGCTCATGGTCCCTGGGCAGGCTGCCAGGAGGGTGGCGTGACTTGCACAGGCTTTCTGGAAGCCTTGCCATTCATCCAAGGTCCTCTCTCCAAGCCCTGATAAGCTTTGTAAATGTGTGTGTCTGCTGAAATGTCCCTTACAGTTGTGGTAAGCCTTAGAATATCTTACCCACGTGCTGGCTGAAACGGTTTGTGCAGAATCAGGCATAAAAGCACGGTGAGGTGAAGAAAAGTTGACTGTGGTACTTGAGGTAGACAGTTTTTTTCATAATAACCAGGAACAGAACAGATTCTGAGGGTAGTCTGAAGCTGCAGGGCAATACCTGGCCTTGCAGTTAGTGTTAAAAATTTTGAGTGATACAGTGTAAAGCCTCGAGTGAGCCTTTGTGACCTGTGTGCTGGAATATAGCACGCCTGACGCGGCGAGGGTGGCTGCACCCTGCAGCGCAGATGCTCGTTCAGGGCCCGCTTTTCTTCTAGCGTGACAGTCAGCCGTATGTGTTTGGAGACCCATGTGTGTGTGTTTATATGCCTGCTGTGTATGTGCCTGCACTTGCACAAGTCTAAGCATCCTGCCTGACAACACTCTGAATTACTGTTTAGAGTACCAAACAAATTAGGTATTTCTTAAGAAAATGTCAACAGTATGGCTTAGCAGCTCTGGATAGGAGTTACGCGTAAGACAGCGTTCTGCTGGAGTGCTGCACATCTGTGCTGCGTGTTGGCTGCAGATGGGTGATAGAAGAGGAGCCTTTTATCAGGAGAGATGAATTCTGAAGAGCAGATCCTGATGTGTTTTCTCAGAAGGTTGGGAAGATGTCAGACTGGTGCAGCCTCTGATCAGGCCACGGCATGCCAAAGGGTGAGATTCTTTTCCTTGTCATGTTGTGTTAAAACAACGAGCCGTTGACACACTGCAAACCTAATAAACACGCTAACCTCTGAAGGCCATGTCTGCTCTGAGTGCTGACTACAGTTACGATCAAGAAGATTATTAAGGCTGGAAGGTATTCAAAATGAGAGGAAAGAAATGCCTAAATTTAGGATGCCAGATTAAAAATATTGATAAGTAATGCCTAGGTCACTGGAAAACAATCTGTCACAACAAAGCAGTGAGAAAACTCACCTTGCCTGGCATAGCAGCAAATCAGTGGTCAGTTTTCTTCCCTTTCTTGTTGCTTGCACCCTAGTTTGAAGTTTCTTTCCCCCATCCAAATGACGTAAGCAAATAGTCTGCAGGAAAAATAAGTTCTGTTTCAGTGTCACAGATGAGCTGGCTCCATGTCCCTGTACAATGAGATAATTTGAACAAAATCCATTACTTAAATGTCTCTTCTTGGTCTCTTCTTAATCCCAAATGGCAAAGTACAAGGCTTGCGTAACACAAATACTGTATAGAAAACGGGGAGGGAAGAAACCGCCCTGCCCCTGGGCTGTCAGAGCACAGGGAAATTGGTCCTGTTCCAGACTGTCCTTCTTGGGTCGCATCGAATAAGAAAAAGAATAGTTCTTCTATTCTGTACGGTTCGTAGTAGTCTCTGTGGGTTGCCTTGAAAGAGATACAGAGGGGAGGAACTTCTGTGTGCCTGAGTCTGAAAGTGGGTGAGTAGATCTGTACTGATTGCCCCAGCGAGGACTTGTCCTGCTTTCACTGAAGCCTGTGGCAAAGCTCCTGGTAACTTTGACCATGAGATCAAGAGCTAGGATGTCTTTTGGCCCTGAAAGGTCTGGCCATTTGGATAGGTGCTTGTGCGTGGTGTTTAGCTGCATCCAGCTGCGTCCAGTTGCAGATGTCTGCGCACACGTCAGACCAAGCACGCACAACAAAAGCAAGCACCTGCTCCACGTTCAGCCTGCAAGGCATCCCGTGCCTTTGCTGGAGTTCTGTAGTGGTGGCTGTTGGCGTCTGGGCCCAGCAAAGCATCCTGCCCTTGGGAGAGTGCGGAGAGAAAGAACTGCTGCCGTCTGGATGTCGTGTAGAGGGGCAGCAGCACACCAGCATGGTGATGTTTGCCCTTGGTTTACTTACACATGGCTGAAAATAGCTTACACAAGGCAAGCGGCACTCTCTGTCTTTCTTTTGCTGAAAGTCTTCCTCTGTACCTGAAGATGTTCTTTCCACTCTCAGTGTTTTTCAGTTTCCATGTTTTTAGTTTGCCTATTCTCTGACCCTTTTTTCCTCTTTTCACTTTGTTTGCCTCATTTTCCTGTTNTTGCTTTTTTTTTTTTTTTTTTTTTTTTTTTCAGTGCAGCTATCAGTGCAAGGCCGATCAAACAATTTCAGAGTTAAAGCAGACCCTTGAACTGAGTGTTTAATGGATTTGTAATTAGGCCATGTATCCCTGTGAGAATGGGCAGTCTGAGAACTTACCAGGATTTACAAAGGGATTTAGTAGTCTACTAAGATTTTCCAGACCTATTAAATTCCTTAAGGAGTTTTAAAGACGCCACTTGTTTAGGCAGGGAAAGGTTTTGAACTAGGGTGTCTCTGAATACACGAAACTGGGCGATAAGGAAAGGAAAAATGCCTGCTTTGCAGAGAAGGAAATTTCAATGGTTTTACAGTGTTAAATGCAGAGATAAATTTTTCAGAATCTGTCTTGGTAACACATGGCTGGTTTAAAACATATGATGTGTGTTTTCTCTGAGGGTTTATATTTGCATATTCAATAACACATGAATAATAAAATGCACATTAAGCAGTCATTATCTGTGCGTCATACTGCAGATGTATATGACTAGTGCTACTTTCTGATGCTGGAATACATAATTGTGTTTAAAAAATCATAAAGTGTCTGCTTTCCTTGACCCTACCTGTTCACCATGTAAAGATTCTGAGGCATTACAGGCGTTTGGGGAGATCAAGTGTTAATGCCAGGCTATTTAATCGCAAAGCACGGGTTTATTCTTCCTCATTGTTGAGGATAGATACTAACTTTTTTTGTTGTTTACTTTCTGGAGAGAAACGGCAAACTGCACATAGCCAAAAAATACGTTCCTCCCTCTGCTCCACCTCTCAGTGCTTCTTGGGCGAGGTGCAGCGTAGGGGAATGGGAAGGCAGGAGCCAGAGGGTCCAGGTCTTTTCGCAGCAGCACAGTGCTGTTATTTTGTTACCAGGTTAAAGGTGCCCAAAGCATAACCAGTTTTTTCTTTGCTCAGTGATTGTGCTGTAAAGAACATGCAGTAATAAAAATGAGTCTGCTTCCCTGTAGAGCTAAGTAAGTGTTAAGCTTTCTTTAAATTTGAGCTGTTCAGATCCATTTTTGGATTAGCAGTGGGTTTGGTGAAATTTGGGGTGTAGGCTTGAACTCAGATTTTCTTTTAACTGTGAAGCATGCCACGATCTGTCAGAGTAGTTTGGGTCTGTAGCCCTATCTCCTGACTGCAGCAAGCTGAATGCGCTCATTACATCCGTACAGTCCTGCGTAACATTCAGGTTTTGCAGCTAGAGTGAGTTTAAGTCTTGTGTAGGAGTATAAATGCAGCTGTGACTGCTGTGACTGCTGTCCCTGTTACCTCCCTCACTGCTTACAGGTGGCATCGTCGGTGCTAAAAACGTGTTTCTAAAAATGCTGACTGTTCTGAGCACTGCGATAAACAGAAAAGTCCTGCAGTCTGCCTCGTGCCTGACAGCTCGTTCTTTAGGCAGGGAGGTGCGGTGGACTGTTCTCTCACTTACACGGCTCCAGAGCAGCTCTGTTACCTGCGGGCAAAGCAGTGCTGCTGCAGCCCTTGGCACTGCAGTGGTTTGTGCCACCGCTCATCCAACCCATCTGTAAAGGACAGCAGCAGGAGCTGATAGTCCGTTGTGTCACGCTGGGAGTTCTTAAAATATGATCAGAAATATTAATCTGAAGAGTTTCTGGGAAAGAAAATTGCTGTTTAAGCATCAAGCACAAACTGTCCTTTCTTCTTCTTCATGGAATTAGCTTTTGAAAGGCCAAAAGCTGCTGCAGAGATAACAGGCACTGAAGAATTTATAGCAGGTGGTACCAACTGTGCGAGTGCAAGTCCCGGCCAAAATCATCTGACACCCAGCTGCGTGGGAGCCCGGGGAGGGCCGGAAGTGAGAACAGAGAGTCTGGCTGCCGCACCGGGCCCGGTCCAGAAGCGTGTTACTGTTCTCCCATTCCACGAGATAGCCTCCAGTGGATGCCATGTTAAAATTTTAAAAAAAGGCTTCTGATTTGCTGAGCAGCTAAATATATTTCCTTCCTGTCCAAAGAGGAATGGCGAACTGCAGACACAAAGTGCTGTATCTGATGGTGAGCGGTGCCAGGTACAGCCCGAGCAGCGGGACGCAGCGGGGTGCTGGAGGCAGCCTGCCTGCCGGCATTGCGCCTGGGGAAGGCTGCAGAGCCTCCGGTGTGATCTGTGACTGCCCTGAAGGGGCTCAGGGCAAGTCTGGAGCTCAGCTGTGCCGCAGCCCTGTGCCGAAGTGTGGCTGTAATGGCTGGAGCTGCTGGTGAACAGGCACACCACCCTTTCCCCAGTTTTTGTCGACCATGGCCTGTGAAACGCTTTTGGGACACCTCGCTGTGTCTTAACCTTGGATATCTTGGATGGGCGTCTTTGCTGATATGGGATGGTGGTGATAAAGAAAAGTTTTTCACCTCTTCTCTTAAGGTTTTATTTAAGTTTTTAAAACTTTGCCTGATGTGGGTATTGAATTTGTGAGAAGCTGTGTTGGAAGTGGTTAGTTCTGCTGGGATGATAAATTAAACAGTTCTGTAGGTAGAGCTGTGTGTGAGGCAAGACTTAAGCACATGCTAACATGATCTAGTTTTATGTCATTTATAGATATATAGATATAGTTTTTTGTTGTTGTTGTTGTTGTTTTTTTCCCCATGATGAGCCTTGTACTCACTGGAGGAGCCTTGCTAGAGTTCAGATGAGCGTTGAAACATTTGGTGCCAGTGGTGACACTGGGAACAGCTTTCGTAATGCCAGCATGGTTAAAGCTGAAGAGAATCAAGCCTGTGACAGCTATAGCAGAGATAATTGAAATACTGTGATCACTATGTGGAGATTAAAGGATAAAATTTGTCAGATGTTTTTGCTAATAATGATTAAAAATGTTTAATCTTTCACATGATTCAATAGTGATTAGAGAATAATCCAGATTGGCCCGAGATTTCAAAATTAGCCATTTCTGCTTGCAGCATGTTAGGAGATTAGAAATTTGAATCAGCTGCTATACATTGGAGATTTTCATAGCTTTGTTGAGATAAATTCTGAGTTTCCAGCATTAGTTATTTTAAAGGTGATATTTTGTTTTAAATTTTCTTCTCGTGGTGGGGGAGCACAGTAAGAACTTTCCAGCATAATAATAATTAGTCTTCCATACTATGTTCTAACAAAAGAACAGCGCACCTGAAATTCAGTTGTTGGGGCTGAGATTCACAGACAGCTTAGAGAGCAATGAAAAGAAGGGGATATAGATGTGTGGGTATGTAGTATCCCTGTAGTACTGGTAAGGCTCTGGAACAGATGCAGTTCAGTACTGTTGTTCCTCTTTGAGCTATGTTTGTCCCACAAATGATTGCAGCTGAAACTCAGAAGACTTAGAACATGTGAAATTTTAAAAGTGTGGAAGTTCTTTTGGAAGTTCTGAAGTTTTATGTTTACCTCATAGAACCATTTACTGAGTTTAAGGAGTTGCTGGTGTGAGAACATTATTCTAATTAAATACGAAACATGTGAGGAGATAACACCACTGGCTTCCTATGCATAGGTTTTGATAAAATTAATGGAAGTGTTTACTGCATTTATTGCAGCTGAAAAAATACAGCAAATGGCCCTTACAAGTCTGTACTTCAGTTACAAATGTATTTGTGCTGTTCATTTTGTTAAGCTGTGCCCTGCCCTATTTGTATGTGTCTGGTTTAATGGAAGACTGCTGTGAAACCATGACTTCCCTGGGGCTGATCAGATGATCTGTCTTAAACATAATAATAATATTTTAATAACTGAAAAATTCTGTGTTAAAGGGAGCTACTGGTGTATTTCTCTTCTGAATTCTAATGCTCTTCTCTAATGATAGCCAAAGTAAGAAGCAAGATTGTACTAGATGGAGGCTCGTGCATTTTTGGAAACAGTCATTGTTGTCCTCTGTTCTGAAATGCTAATACCGCGCTCTTGCTGAAAGAAGCCTTTCTCCGTTCTAGCTTGCGTGAAAGTCTGCAAAGGCACTGTATAATGTGTGCCGGACATATGAAGAGCCAAGGGGCCAAACATCTAAATAAGTGGTAGGTGGGCAGAGGTACCCTTGCGTACTCAAGTCTCACTCTCTGCAGTACCCATTTCCACTTGGAACATGTCAGTGCACTTAGCAAAGAAAACAGCATGCTTCTGGAGCGGCTTTTGTAGAAGTGTAGGCGCAGCTGGATGCTGCCATGCAGCAAACATACAACAGCTATACCCTGCTGTAGCTGTGCTAGCAACTCTGCAAGGTAATTCACTGCTTAATGTCTCTGGTGAAGAAGAAACGTGGTGGGAGTAGAGGCCAGTTAATTACATTAGGGGAAGTTTTCTCAGCTGTGCTGGTGCTGACTGGAGAAGTTATCGTGCTGTGCAGCGCAGCAACGGGAGGTTGGGGAGAGTTGAGGATGTCAGCTGTGCCTTCTGAGATGAAGCAGGTACATCTGAATGTCGTTAAACTTAGCCTGCATCAAAGAGACAAGGGTGGAGTGCTCGCAAGGGTGAGAGCTGGGCCCGGAGCTAGGTCAGGGTATGCTGGAAGATAACATCTGTCTCTTTGAATGTATTTTGCTTAGATCTGAATTTTTGAGGGAGTTTGCAAGGAGTACATGGGGGGAATGTACATGCAAGAAGCTTTCCCTTTTAAGCACTGTCAGTTGAGTAAAACCTTTAAAATAGGAAAGTATAGCAAGGCAGTGTTGTGGCTGGTACATTTTAGCACTTCTGATTCTAGCCCAGCTGCTCTGGGGCAGGTGGGTTGGGAAAGAAACTAAAGTTGAGGGAAACTGTGTCAAGTAGTAATAACGCTGGGGAAGAGCAAGTAAGTTTCCCAAATAAAAAGTGTTTTGTAAGTAGTTTTGGCTCAATAGAGCGACTGCTTTGTCTGAAGTATTTTCTGTCAGTGTGTGCATGCGTTGCTACCTGTCTCGCGCTGGTCTGTGCTCTGTCAGTGAATTGTGCTCTCTGCACTGCAGGCAGCAGGGCAGCTGTTCCAGGGCACTAGTGTGTTTGTCCTGCAGGCCTGTGCGCCAAGCTGTGCCCCTCGTCCGGTGTTCCTCTGGTCCTGTTTGAAGCACAGTTCTGGTTTCCTTTCCAGGAGATGAGTGAATGAATTTTTTTGGGAGACTGAACGTGGAAAATAGGCCCAGGGGAATGTGATTACAGTTGGATCTGTTGGAGAGATGCACGTACTGCAGAGAAGCTGTGCGAAGTAGAAAGGTTAAGAGTTAACAAGGTACAATCTTGTGCTGCTTGTGATTAAGTTTGAAGAATATAAAGAAATACTGAACTTCATAATTGAGCCACACATCTGCCATGCCTACTGAGCCCGTGCTCTTAATTAAAGATTCCATGTGTGCAATTTGATTATATCCTACTGTAACCAAGTCTCCTCTTTGCTGTTTTTAGGTTTAGAAACTGCTATTTAGATTTGTATTTCCATCTGGAGTTCATTGTTACTCATTACAGTGCAGGAGAGGTTGCCAATGGCTGCTTAATCAAGAGGCTCAAGCTGAATTATGCTTCATGTCAGTTAATCATAATTTTTTGTGCCAGTGTTCAAAAGAGATGCATATCATCCCATAAACTAGAATAGTATTATTTATTTGGGAAAAAAAGAGCTTGTTTTGGAGTGAAATTTTTTTTCTTGCCAAACACCACAGTGCTTTGCTTTTGCTATTAGTATTTTAATGTTGTGCACTTTTGGCATCCATTTGAATATGTTTTTCCAACATAATTTACCATACCATGTCTTTTTTTCCCCAGGATATCAGATGAGGACTAGCAAATAAGCGTGTTATTTTAGGGCAATGGAGGGGACAGGGGTACTAAATAATACAGAAGTTAAGCATAATGCTGCTCTTCTCCGGTTGTACTACAGCGCACACAGAAAACAAATGCGAGAATTCCAGCCCCCCTCTACAGATGAGCAGGACTGGGTTTGCTCCTTGGGCTCTGAAGGTGGAAGATGGTGCCTTGAATTGCACGCAGGCCGCGGCCGCTGTTTGTGGGGAGTGGTTGGTTTTGTATGCACTCAGCTTAGAAAGTAAAAACCCAGGGTTCTGTTTTATACCACTTTCATTTTCTGATTGGTATAGATTATTGTGGGGAATAAAACAATGTTGAGATGACAAATCCCAATGTGAACAATGGTTGCAATGAAGTAGAGGTAGTTGTACGTGGATGAAAAGCTCTGTGACACAGTTTGGGCTGACAGATCTGGACTGTAACAGCAAGTTCGTTGGTCAGGTACTGGGTAGTGGGCTGTGCCTTCTCACTGAGACGGTGGTGTAAAGCCAGACAGCCAGCACCCTGCGTGCTCTGTCGAGTGGGCGTGTAAATTCTGCTCTGTGAGCAGACCAAGGAAACGTTCAAGAGATGAAAGGAATCAGAGGAGAAAATAACTGAGTCACTCAGTTTTCCAGGCTGCATCTGAAGGTGTACTGTGTGCTGTGCTTCCTGCTTCAAGTTCTAGTAACTTATTTTGAGTCAAATTGAGGAGTACTGCTAAGTGAGCACGAATTCATTGAAGCTGACAGAATTATATTAATTCCCACATAATTGACTTTAATCCAGAAGCTGAAATGATTATAGATGTTTTATGGATTTTCTAACATCAAGTCATAAACCTAGATTAAGAGCCCTGGGGTTATTCTGCAGATTTTGTTTATGTCAGTGAAGAAGTGGCGAGAATTCTTTTAGGTCCAATCTGAGCTATTTAAATTCCTTGAGGTAGGGTATTACCATGTCAAACCCTAACTCCATACCTGGCATTCTAGTTAGCATGTTGAGTGGAGGGAGCAGAGGCTAAACAAGTGAAAAATCCCAGTTAGTGTTCTTCTATTAAGTAGCTGTTGCTGCTGGGTTGAATATTTGCACTTAAGACATAACATTTCTGTATGCACGTGTGTATCCCTTGGGTGCTAAAATCCTTTGTAAAGCTGATTTTTAATGCAGAAGTCTAAGGAAATACTCCATCTTGCACCTTTTCTTACTTGGTGCAGCTGAAGATACTAGGATTTAATAATTGAAGTTTAGTCTCTGCCTGGCTACTGTGTAGGTATTTGGAAACAGCGAGTGCGAAAAAGAGCCACAGTCTGTGACACAGCTGTTAAATGTTTTGTGTTATGTCTCCAGTATATCTCTGTGTGCTTCTTAGAAGGAATGAAGCCTGGTCCTGGGGAGGATGAAGGGGAAGTTTTCATGTGCTACCTGAGAAATTGCTTTGACAGCTGTTCGCACACCAGTGCTGTAAAAACTGCTTGGGTAAGCTTCACGTGAGCTTGTGGAATCTGCATTGCTGCCATGAAAATCCTGTTTAAATGACATGAGGGAACCCTAAAGTCTTATTAATAGAAAGCTGTATGCTGAAGAATGGAAAGACACCATAAATACTGGTAGTACGCCAAATCTTTTGCCAAAATTGCGCAGTGGTTGTGCTGCTTTTTAAGCTACCCAGTTAAGCATAGATACAAGAAGACTGGTATGCTCAATAATTGAGCTGTCTCAGGCAGTGTAAGCTGTCTGTGCAGCGCTTCCTTTGGACAACACAGGGTTCAGTTTCAAAGAATGTGCTCCAAAGCAGAGCAAATATTGCAGCATTTTCTTGTGGTGGGGGTTGTTACTGGACTGGGCTTTCTGAAACACCTGGCAGCTTTGTGCCGGCTGAAAAAACAGCCATCACGTGGTGGTTCTCCAGATCTGTGTAACTTGGGTGGAGATGTATGAACAAAGCGTGGATGTGGAGCTCGTGAGCACGTGAGAGAAGCGGTGTGACTGTGGAAGGGGAGCGCTCTTGGCTTTTCAGACCTCAGCAGCTGTTTCCAAAGTAACCTGTGTGCTGAGGTACAAGTGGCCGTAGCCCTGTTCCTGGCGAACATGGATGGCTAGGACGTGCCTGCTCCTTAAGCTTTCAGGAGAGGTTACTTGGTAACTGAAGTGCTGGACTGCTCGTAAAATATCTGGAAAGCATTTTCCTCTGGCAATCTTATTCCCAACAATGAAGTCAGAATGGTAGTAGATAAAAATATTTTTTGGTTTCAAACAGTGCTCTAGGAATGGAATTTGTAATTTCCCTCTTCATCTCCATGCTTATTTTTTGTCTTCATGTCTTACGTTATTCTGATGTTGAAGTCCACCTTCTCTTTCCATGTTTCTGTTCCTTTACACTTAGGCTGGTGTCAGTTTTTGATACTTGAACAGAACTCTAAAGGCAACGCATTCAAAAATAATGAAGGCAAATATTAAGAAAAATTAGAAAGCATTCTGGTGACTGGCCCTCCTCCCTCCAACATAGTGCATCCATCGTATTCATTGACTGGAGAAGTGGTTATTAAACGTGATCGTTAAGACTAAAATAAAGGGTGATGTTTGTTAAGAGCAATGGGAAAATTTACAAGTACTTTACGAAGACTAAAATAGACGATAAGAGGCTTCAGGCTTTTTGTTGTAAATTGGGCCTGGCTGTTAGAAGACAAAATAATTCTGCCAAATAGAAGACAAGCACAGAGTAACTCTAGCATTTTTCTCTGAAGTTTGCACAGCATCAGGGGCATTTGTAAAGAAAGTGTTGGAATGATTTCTGCCATGAGTTAGTGCCAGAGTGCTGATTCTTACAGTACAGACCCCTGTGACCAAATACAGCAGCACCTGGTACACAGAGTAAACTTCTGCCTGATCTCTGCTTAAAGGAAAAAATAAGAATTGTGTTTTTAAACAGCAGAGTAATTGCTATGGGTAATAGAGTGTCTCAGATGCATTCATTAAATTGAAAATACATATGGAAGTCATTTATCAAACACAATGAACAAAACAAGAGGAAATGTGTAAATGTCAGAAATGATGCAATATGACTTCACTGTCCTTGAATATCAACTGAGTTTAATTACAAATGTCTGAACTTTCCTGATTTTCCACCAGGTGAACTGTCCAAGTTATCTTCTAATTTCGTATGCAGGAGTAGTCAGGCAGTGTACTATCGGAGAAGGCCGATCAGGCTGGGGTAGATCCTGGCAGGGCTGATGGTGCCCTTCTGCTGCGAGGGACATCTCAGGCTCTGGCCTTTAGGACAGCTGGCCAGTGCTCCAGCACCTGCATGGCCGCTGTGCTGCGAAGAGTCATCCTGCTCTGGACCACACCGAGCGGCGCTGGAAGGAGCGGTCGTTGCATCAGCATCTCTGCCCCGTCCCTGTCCCTTGTGTGGCTTCGGGAAAGATGTCTTTTGTGTCAGTTGCTTAAAGAGCTCACTGGAATCTCAAAAGCATGGGGACTGTGAGCATAACTGATATGCCAGCAGTTTTACAGGAAAGAATAGTGTGAGGCTGAGAGTCACCTCTGTGCGTAAGCTCTGTTACCTTAACTGAACAGGACGTGAAGCGTAAGTAAACTAGCAAAATCGAGGACAGCCACACCTGGCTACTCTTCTAGGTATAGGACACAGCACTGCTCCCTTTGGAGATTGTTGTGTTAGCTTCTTCTGCTGAAAATGTGGCTTCAACCTAAGTAGAACAAGTCAGAAGAAGTCTTCAACAAGATATTCTGCAATGTTTTTGCTAATGCAAAATTGCCCAGATACTGAGCTATTTGACTGTCTTTTGTTACTCCTGTATTTAGACTTGTATATGGAGTGTGAAGAATGCTATCCGTGCAGCGTTGTAGCAGATTTCCCAATTACTTTTCACTAGTTTACCGAGTTGTGGTTGGTATCTGAGAAGATGAATAGGAATCACAAAATATAGTTCTGTAGCACGTGTGTCTGAATAAATGCAGGTGTTTGGCAGCAGGACTACCACAGACCCCGAACATACAGTCACAACAGAACATCTTTTGTTGAGCCATAAATGACATCTTATTCCTTGCATTTGCACCAGATAGAACAGCTGCAGCTGGTGTCAAAGAGTCACAGACCAGGGTGGTCGTCTGGAAAAACGAAGCAAAGGCTTTGCCCTTTTTTGAGGTGTTTCACAGTGTTTAGCTGTAAATGAGCAGCCGAATTCATAAAACACTTTTTGGAAATGTTGTTGTACATGAAAATTGAGAAGAATGGCAGATGAGCTATGAAATAGAATCAGCAACAGTTGTATAGAGAAAGCATTTTTACAGAAGTGTTTGTTTTTTATAAGTGCTTCATACATAAAGGGAACAGTGGGCTGAAGTGTTCTGTGATCAAACCCCCTTGGATTTATAGCTTTGGAAGTGATGGGTGCTGATGTAGCCTGGCTCCTTCTGAAACCACTGATAAAACTCCTGAATCCAAAGAGGCAGCAGAACGAGCCAAAGCGTCAGAAGTCTCTCCTTGCTCGCTTGTCCTCGTCCTCCCACTGCTCTGCTGTACAAAGTTTTGTCGCCTCATTTTAAAAGAGCAGTTGTGTGGTAGAACCACTATTCCCAGAAAATAAGGCCCTGAGGCACAACTGTGGGCAGTTACCGTGGCTCACCCCCAAGGAAGGGACTTCTCCAGATGCTCCTCTTTAGAAATCCTCTCATGTCCGAAAGCTTTTGTTTGTTTGAAGAAGCAGATTGCTAGGAGGCCTTTTGGGTTGAATTTAGTCTGAGAGGGGCATTTTCTCACTGAAAATGGATTGCTGATCGTACTCAGGTTAATCTGAAAAGTAGAGCCCTGCAGGGATTGTTACCGTCTGTGTGGTGACTGGGAACCTCACCACAAGAGTTTCTTCTATTTTAATTTTCTCTCTTGAAAAGATAACTATATTAATAAGAGGAATATGAACACCACATTGCTAGTTTAAACAAAAAATATCCATTTTTAGATACTTTGGAACAGTTGTAATTATTCAAATTGAACATTTTATTAGATAGCATTTCTTGTTTTTCAAATAAAAAGATTTTAATGAGTTGAGGGGCATTTCCATAAAGTCCGAAGCCCAAGGCTGCACACAAATACGCTGAATTTTCATGTGCTCACCACAGCTCCGTGCACAAATCACATTAATTGTGAGCGCGTTTTTGCCTGGGGCCTTGTGCTGCTGTCTCAGAAGGCGGGGTCTTCTCGCTGGAACTGGAGCTGTTCCTGTGCTCCCGTGTGTTTGGACGGAGAGCGCTCTGCTCGCGCCGTGGGGTTTGCTTCTCTCTGGGGGGCTGCTATTTTCTAACCCGTCACATTCCCGGACTGTCAGGTCTTAGCTACCATTGCTGGCGGTGATATTTAGAAAGCCTTACAAGTGTGTGACAAAAAGCAGGAGAACTTCTCTGGGTATCAGCTGTCTGCCTGCTTCACTGGTGAGTACAGGTTTTTCTTCGGCCGTTTGCCTGTTTGTGTAAAGACACGGGAAACATCCAGAAACTTCTGGTTGCTGACAGTCACACAGAAAAGATTTGTGTCTCTGTACAAAAACCCCAAACCGCTGCTCTTCCCCAGCAGTTACTGCGAAGGAGGCCATGTGCAATTGCTCCACAGAAAGAGTGGAGGAGTGGGCAGTTTGGGTTTGTGTGGTCTTCCCAAACCTAGTGAAGCGTCCTGCTGCCATCCAGAGCGACTTGGGTGCTGTCAGAGACCTGCTGTCAGTCTCTGACAGTCTGCAGAACTCTGAAGGGTCAGCATGGTGCGGGGAGATGGCTGTCCTGAGTCATGGCCATCCACTGCATGAAGTGTGGAAAGATAACCGCTTCTGGACAAAATGGAGAAAAAATGTGACAGGCGGCTGGAGGAGTTTTTCTCACTTCTTAGCATTTACTGTATGAAATAAGGCAGTAGAAGTGTTCAGCTGATAAAGTACAGGAATAGTGGCAACTGGAAACAGAACTTGGCGATGGGAGAACATTGTGGAAATGGAGAGTTAAGCTCCCATGTTGAAATTGTTCAAAATCGGGAAATGGAAATGTTCTTCAAATCTGGCTGTAACAGAGTTCATATCAATCCTGATGCTGTACGTTCTGCTATGGTTAGAGCTGCAGTTAGCTTTATGTTTTGTTACACTGCATCATTCAGCCTCCTGTTAGCTGGATGATGGCTTCTGGCTGGTGTTGGAGTGTGCGTGTGAAGGCAGGCAGGGCTCGGCCACAAGTCCTCTGAAGGTGCCGGGAAGCTGGGCAGCTGCGCTCTGTCCCTGAGAGATGGGAGGAGGGACAGAGGAGGTAAAGAACTTGGGGAAGAAGAAAATACGAACTGTGTCTGGCTGGGGAAGGGGTGCAGAGTGGGGCTGGAAGGGGAAAAAGAACATGCAAAACTCACATATTGTCTGGGGAGGTTTGTGGGGAAAAGGAACCCAAATGTTGCGACACTGTGAAGCTTGGTCTGTTAAATAGACCGAGCAAGGGATGGGCTCTGTTGGGAAGGCTTCACACTGGCTCTTTCTCACAGACAGACAGACACATACAGGCACAGTTGCCTGGGACCTTCCACAGCTACTGCTTCCACCAGAGCGTGTGCAGATGCGCAGGAGCAGTGCCCGTTCGTGTTCCAGCGTTGTGGCTGGTGTGTTGTCTCTGTAATGGCACAGATGTTCAGTTAGTGACCTCAGCATTCCTTCTGTGGTGAAGGTATGCAAATAAATATTTCCACTTCTTGCTTTTAATCTTTCTCCTCTTTCTTGTAGCTTAGCGAGGAGCTGGGAAGGTACCAGTCAGTGATGGAAACAACACCGAGCCGAAACGAATCTACAAGCAGGGTAAACGTGGGTGATGGCAGGAGCTTTGCCTTAGGGTGTTTTTGCCTGGAAACTTGGGGTTGGAAGCTACAAGCAGGAGCAGATGAAGATGTTTTCTTTCTTACTGTTTAGAGTCATAAACAGAGATGGACAATAATATCTTTCAGATGTCATTTATTTAGAATTTTATCTTAATCATGACCTCAAATTTTGACCATAAATTCCTATGTTCTGTAAAGGAATCTGAAGTGCAAAGAATGTTGCTCGGGCAAAGCCGTGCAGTGTGGAGAATCACATACCTCCAAGCTTTTGAAACACAGTCTGATTCCTTAGGCTCAGACCATTACTCACCTTTCTCTTTGAGAGGAGGAGGAGCCGCACTTAACAATGCGGCAACTTCCTGTGCAAAAGATTTGTTAGATCGTGTCAGTGTTGCTCTTAGCGTGAGAAATGCTTTCAGAGCATTGCCAGAACTGAGTCTGGCTGGTGTTGCCTTTGGACAGCTCAGCAGAGAGCACCTCATTAGAGCAGGATGTCTGAGATGGAGCAAAGCCTGGGAGCTGGGCTGAGCCAGAAGGAGACAACGCATCACAGGAGACGGGTGTCGATGGGTTTGGGAAGCCAAAGCAGGCTGGCCTATCTGGCTGGCCTGATAAGGCAGTCAGGCCCCTTGTCTGCTGCGGGGCAAGGAGAGTCTCAGTTACATTTTGCAAACTCAGTGAGAAGGTGTTATTATTAGAACTGGTCCTATCATTGATAAAATACAACCACACTGTTTGTGGTGTGTGAACAGGGCTGTCAGACCTGTTTGGTTCTCCTCTCACCTCGCTCCTCAAGAAATCTGCATGATTCTGGAAAAATGCTGGGAGTTACTTAGGGTGCAATAGTATTTTGGTGTTGCTGCTATTACGAGTGACATTTCTGCTCCATTTCTTTTTTTCCATAATCATCTTACTGTGTCTGTGCATTCCTGACAGGGCTTTTGGGCAGCGTTTGGTGTCACAGTTTAAAACCTGCGGTCACCGGAATGGAATTCCTGCTTGTGCCCATATTACGTGGTCAACTCAAAAGCCTTTTACACTACAAATGTCATGCTGCTGGCGGCCTGCATTACAACACAGTTGGCTCCTAACTCAGGTAAAACCTAGTTGTGATTTATAGTCAAGAAGTAGGCCGACAGATCTGCAGGGAAAGAGCAACAGAGCACTGCAGTGCAGTGGGACGTGAGGAGCATTGGAAAAGGGATGGGGGCTCACTGCTCGTCTTTGGAAATACTGTGTCTTTGAAAATTGAGTTCTTAAAACATCTTCTGACCTTAAGAAAACAGTTCCTCAGTGAGACTGCTAAAGCGTTACTTTGTTATCTTGCAGTACCAGCTACTACTTCCATGTGACCTTGCACTCCTAAGAGGAGATGGGTGATTTATCACCGAGAAAGATCAGAATTTGAGGTTTTCTTCTAGGTTGTACTTCTGTGCTTGTCACTGTGGGGTAGAAGCACAGGGATTGGAAACAGTACCACTGATTTTTATCACTGACATAAATGCTCTGTCCAAGTTTCTTTTCAAGATGGTATTGATTTCTTTAACAAAACCTCCTTTGTTTACAGCAGAGATTTGTCAGCACTTCCATGACCTCAGCCATTAGAAAGCGATGTTTCCAGAGCAGTCCCAGCCCTAACAGTACCTGCCTGTACTGACAGTCCCACCCTGAAATGACAGGCCCTGTCCGTAGGCCTACAGATATTCTGGCAGCCTGGGTGGGATTCAGAATTTACTGCCTCAGTGATCCGTAGTTAAAAATAAGCTCAGAAATGGCTGAAGAAGATTTAAATGAAAGGTCGCTGCACCACAGCGAAATTAGCCCGACTTAGTCTTATTAGCCAGTTTTAGTCGTAAACATGTAGTGACGTAGATAGCTTAGGCTGGATGTGGAGGCAGGGTCCACCTCTGATGCATTCAGTAATCTGGGGGACATCAAGTTGTTTTTTTTCTCTTTCCCTGCATCCTCAAGAAAAGCAGAGAAATAAAAGGGAAAAAGATTGTGTACAAATTCAGTGTAAAGGAAAACATCAAAGTGAAACAAATGGCTGTCCCAGCGTCATTTTGCAGAAAATACAGAAATAGTTTCTCAGTGAATTGGCATTTGGTGTAGTTCTTTTTCCTTTTTTTTTTTTTTTTTTTTTTTTTAACTCTTAAATAATAGAAGAGGACAGCATTTCTACTGGGGAAGAGCAGAGCAGTCCCCAGTTTAACTAATGTAACTGTACGTTCATTCTGGACCTTTGTCAACATGCATTAAAAATACTTCATCGGTTCAACCCATTTAGTTTTCTAAGGGAATCCTGGGAGTTCATTGCTGCTAAATGAATTCAGAGACACAGCCAGTCTGGAAGAGGAGCCTTTGAATATTTAATTTTTCTGCTGCATAATGCACTGACACCCGTGTTGGCTCTGAAGGCGTCTCACAAAGCAGCACTGCAGTGGTGGTTGTTGCAGAGGGTGCTGTATGCCTGGGTTGATTCCTTTGTGGGCGTATGAGTTTGGACTGAATCCTCCAGATGCTTCTGCCTATAGGTGGGCTGCTCAGTGCAGACAGTAGGTACAGGATCTGTGCATGCTTTATGCTTCTGATGTCTTTTTTTTTTTTTTTTTCCGATTGATTTTGAACTCCATTAAAATCGTTGAAAACTGAGTTTCAGGAAACTTTTGAATCAGGCCGCTGATAAGGGCAGTGTGGATGCAGTTTCAAAGTTTGTTCCTAGTTCTTGGCAGCTACCCATATTGTTGGCTTCTTGGCTTATGATGGAGCTGGATTTCAGCTCTCTTTTGTTGCAGAGGGAAACAGACTCCTCTTACAAACTGAAAATAAGAGTGAGGCAAAGGCCATAATTTTGTTACCACCAGAGGCTATTTTAAAATGCTTGAGTAAATGTTCCATATACTGCTAAAGCAACATTATTTTTATACCCAAGAACTTAAAGGGAATATTTGTGCTTGCATGAACTGAACATTTTAGAATTTTCTTTGTACATAGTTAACATTTGGCAAACAATAGGGCTTTACTGTGTCTTTCAAGGGTAATTTTTCTGAAAATTCTTGCACATAGAAAGGAAGAAAATGCATGAGGTTGTTTTGCAGCTTATAGGTCATGATTGTTTTCTAAGGGTAGAAGTGGTTAGCTCCGTTATACTGGGTTTAGAAACCACCAGAGAGGTGAGCACAATGATCTCAGAATAGTACATTCCTCAGCCTCATCATCGGGATGTTCTTCCATGCAGCTGCAGCCGGTGTGTGAGGCGTGGGGCTTGAGGCACGTTTCCTCAGTGATAAGCGGCACCCCTGCCATTTCGGTCAGCTTCTGTTAAAGACCTACTTCAACAAGTTTCACTTCGTGAGAGTGCTGTGGGCTCTGTTATTTTGATCAGCAGTTTGTGCGCTTCTGCTTTCATTCCTCCTTTCATGTACAAAAGCCACTCCCCTGAGCCTGTCCCTTCTGGGATGCTAAGGAGAAAAAGCCCAGTGTGGCCTCACTTGTGATCTGCCCAGACAGCGATCCTGCTGGGTGGTTGTGGTGTCGTTGGCAGGCAGCTGAGCAGGCATCACATTATGCTTGCTTCTACTTTATTGGAACTATAAATAGAGAACCGGAGCCCTTTGGAGTGAAACACTCCACTGCCACAGAACACGTCTGCAACTTCGCTCCGCCCTATGTCTGTCAAAGGCGATGAGTTTGTCCTCATGGGTGGCAGCACGTCATGCTGGCATTCTGAAAGTTAGATCCAGTGCTGCTTTCCTCTCCTCTTTCCTCTTTCCCCCTCTTTCCTCTTTCCCTTCTTTCCTCTTTTTTCCTTTTCTTTCTTTCTTTTTTTTTTTTTTTTTTTAGTTCTACCTTTGGGCTATCACTTGCCTTTTTCACTGAAATCAGTAGCAGTTTTGTACCTGGAAAAAGTGAAATATCTGATTAAGAATTTTCTAGAGGAAAAAATCTCCAAATATGTTGAATTTCCTCCGTGAATCCAATAAGAATTGAATATTGAAGGATTTTTATTACACCATTACTAAAAATGAGAATAATGTAATAATGCTTTTTCCTTTCACTTGTTACCATTTTTCCTTTAGCGGGATATACATGTTTCCTGTAAAAGTGAGAGACTAATGGAGGTAACTAACTGCAGTATAGAAACCTCAGTGAAAGCTTTCTCACAGAGTTCTGCTCATGCATCTTATCCTGGAGATCTGAGCAGCATGCAGCTTTCTGCACCCAATGAGGTAACAGCTCAGCCTGTCCACGGTGCTCGCAGTAAGGCTTCCACTAGGCCATATCCCTCTGACTTACTGGAAACTGCCAGGAGCTCAGTGTTCAGCTCGTGCTTTATAGAAGTTTGGGGAAGCTTCACAAATATTTCCTCTCTTTTATCTCAGCCTTAAGTGGGCTCCAATGCAGATGTTTTTACATTTCTACCGGTGTGCCACCAAACCGAGCTTCTTTTCCCAGAATTGATGCGATTATTGAGTACTTAACTGAATATAGCTGTGGGCTTTTAGCTGAATTTGGATCTGAAGCACAGAGTGAAAGAAATGAGATGCATCTTTGCATTTCTTCACAGAAAAGCCTCTGAAGTTTATCATGGATTGATCACAGAACACTTCTTGCTCCTACAGTACAGCAACCCACTGGGAAATGTTTACTTTTAAAACATTGCTCATATTTGCTGAGTGGGAATTATTCACATTAAAAAGCCTCAAACCTCAACCAAAATCTAGTAGGTCTTGCATGACTGTAAGAAATCAGATCATTTATTTTGATATTATTCCTCAAATGCTGTTTCTGACTAAACACAGCCCTTTGCTTAGGAATAATAAAAGTCTATTCTTTGCAGACAAAGGAAGTTGCTTGGGATGCCTTGAATAGTTATTGTGGGGAGGTTCAGGTGCTTCCCACAGGGCCCAGCTGAGCGGGTGGCTGCCTCTTCCCAGGGGGAAGGTCAGTCTTCAGGAGGTGTGGGCTGCCCCACACACAGCCCATGAATCCGTGACAGTGTCAGGAGCACAGGCTGCTGGCAAGGGAGAGGTTTTCTTCTTCCTTGTCCTGTTCCATCTGCATATGATCTTGGGGCTTTCCTGTGACTTCAGGAAATGCAGGTTAGTTATCGGTAGCAGCAGGATTGGGCTGGGAGTTGTGTGGCCTGGCTCTGAACGTGTACACGCCTCTGAGGGTCCGTGTTCACCCACTTTTCTGTGGTGAGATGGTGGTGGAAGCATAGTACAGTTCCAAATCAGAGTTGTGTTCACAGAGCTGTGGATGTGTTCCTTGTGAGAGAAGAGAAGCTCTGGTGGGTGCTCCGGAGCGTCAGCGTGTTCCTGGCCCTGCTGAGCGCAGTGAACTCAGCCAGGAGCACAGTGTGCTCAGGGGGCTTGGCTATGGCGTAACTGCTGTGCCAGTCAGCTCAGAGTTGTGAGTAACACACAAAAAAGCATCTGCATTCTTTTGCGGCACAGATGTAGTTTAAATCTTTTATCTGAGGTCTTAACTTATTTAGTGTTAGATTCCTGTGAGGCCTTGCGCTTGCATATCATGTTTTTAAGTGCTTCTTTATGTAGAAGTCAGTTTGCATTTTTGCCTTCTAGACAAAGAACAGCCTATGTGCAAACAGTTAATTCTGACATGCATTTCTCCTGATGGTTTTGTTTTTTTATAGGCTCCTGTTGTTGGAGGATACACTGATGGTACTCTTGAAGTGTAGACAGTTTGGATGGCAGAGAGAAGAAGCTTTTTGTAAAGATATTTCTCTGCCTACTGTTCTGCAAACTATTTGAGGGGAAAAAAAAAAAAAAAAAAGAGGAATGAGAAGTCCCTCCTTTGGATTTCAAGATGGTGCAAATACTGCCTAGTTTTCTCTAGAAAAATCTTTAAGTAAATAGATGCAAATGTTGAAAAGCTACCATACAGCTCAAGGAAGATGTACAGCTCTAATTCTGTGATTGTTCATTATTTAGAAGAAATTCCTTGCACACATTTTCACAAAAGTATTAAATAGGGAAGAAATCTTAAATGTAGAAATCTAATGGGCTGAGAGGTTGTCCTGAAGTTGGACATTGTATGAAAAACTCAGTTCATCTGAAAGTTTACTGAGCTGAAATTCTGCAGGCTGGTAAGTTTCCTCCAGAAGATGCTGCAAATCACAGAACAGCCTGTGAAGTGTCTGTATCACCAGCTTTCATATGTGTACAATTAGAGGCAAAATGTCCACCAGTCTGTAATGAAAATAAATGTGGCTGGCAGAACTTGACAAGATAACTATATTATAGGTAAAGTAATTTTTCCCTAAATAGAATCGAGATGGTTCCAGAAATCAAAATCCTGGGACATTGTGAAGCTGTACAGAAGTGAAAGGCATCTGTACTGTTTCTCTGATCTAGTAACCCAATTGGGATTGACATGTACGAACGACCTGTGTGTGCTGAAGACTGTTACTGAGTTCCCTTTCTTTTGAATGCTGTATTACTTTATCTATAGTATTTATGTTTATATGCCAGTATACCGCAAAATAACTGTAGAAGAGAAAATACAGAATGTATGCTGACATCCTGGCGAAATAATGGCAGCAGAGATGCAGATTCTGTCACTGAGCACTTAATTGAAACGGACAGCTCAGTGAACTCGAGTCCCAGGGTGTCTGGGAACTATCACAGTGAGTTTCTGCGTTCTTCCAAAATCATTCCGTCCTCTTGCAAGGGTCAGCTGAAGGTGGAAGGTGTAGCACGAAAGAGTGAAAAAACCCTTTCTAAGAAGTAGAATGTCAAAGAATGCTCAAAAGCACATGTCTGCCTGATTTTCATGTTATTCGTGAGACTAGAATGATTACTGTGGTTGTATTTCCAGCCACCATTTTCAGAAATGGGCCAGATTCCTGTTACCAAGCTATTTTTGTATCTCTCCAAATGGAGTTCTAAGTGGGTGCAAATTACCTGTTGTAACTTAAGAGACCTGCAGAGGTATCCCATTATTAGAAGCATTTAAAAGAACAGTTGATGGAGAAGCACTCACATTAGCAGAGCTCACTGCAAAATTTATTATTCCCAAACTGATACTTTTTTTTTTCCTTCTGATTTTACAGCATGGGAGGCTAGAATTGTGTTTACAGAGTGAACATCTTTGAGTATTTCTCTCATAATTCGGTCAGCGTGCCTCTGAACTGTGAGACCGTGCGGAATCTATGTTCAAGACTTTAGGTCCTTCTTTGGCTTTTACTCACAACTTCCTTGAACAGGCTAACTTCAAAATCAGCTGAAATTCTTTTATTCAATATTTGAGTGAAAAATCGAGCAGCCTTTAGTTTCACACACAAGGTTTTTGAGCATCCCCTCAGTCTGCCAGCTAGGGTCATGCCTGTAACATTGGCAGTTAGCATTGTCAACACTGGCTGCCTTGAAATCGCCAACAATTTTTCTTCTAGGTCCTGAAACAGCTGTTAAAGGGGCAGTGATTTCTGGCAAGTGGTGATGAATGGGAATTAAAAGTAAAGTCAAGTCATCCTGTTTTCAAATCCCTGTGCGTTCTCCTACACTCCAGCTCCCACATACATGCATTCTTGAAGAAATTTCTGTTTGCAGTAGAAATGGTTTGCAGCAGCATAGAATACTGGATCAAAGTACTCACTTGGGCCACACGTAAATGGGTCAAACTGCAGCTTGAGGTGCCTTCTAACTTGGACCCCTGTGCAGAGACATTCACAGTGTGGACAGCGGCTGCTAGAGCTGTCTGCACTGGGTTCTTGGCTCTCGTTCCTGCAAAGCTGCCAGGTGCAGGAAGAAGTACATGGTGTAACTCTGACCTTGTCTGTGTAACAGTAAGCCAGAGGGTTTCCTTTTAAGTCACTGTCTGCACAGAAGGGGACTCAGAAGGGCATGTCAGAGTGTAAGTTTGCATGTATTTGTAGGTGGGATGGCCCTTGGTGTACTTAGTTGGAGTCCCACCAAAAAAACCTGTGAGACATGATCCCTCTGCCGTCTAGTCTAGGGTGCAGCTGAGGTCATCTAGACTCATGTCTGTCCCCATTTGAAGCTGATCAGAATATGAGAGAGTGAAAAATAACACACAATTGTCATCAGCAGTGACAAGGAAGTGACACTCGAAGTAAATCCCAGCTAAGAAAGGTGACTAGAACCTGAGGACATTTTCCTCAGGTGAGCTGGTGTTTACATAGAGTCTGGAAAGAGAGAGTCTGGGAAGTCTGGGGATTCCTTTTAGCATGCTGACAGAGCTGTTTCAGGTAGGTTTTCCAGAGCTATCGCATAGGAGATTAGAAGTGATGGAGAATATTCCTGTGATTCCAACTCATTTAAACATAGGTGGGTACAGCTCAGAGTTGGCATGGCTAGCACAGGGAACAGCGATGATGTAGGCAGAATGTCTGAGTCCCCAGGTGGTTTTGCAGTTCTCCCTGAATGCGAAGGTGCTGTTCCTGCAGGGCTGATGGGACTGTCTGGAAGTCAGGGGAGCAGTCTTTGCGCGAGCTGCGGCCAGTACAGTTCTACTGCCTGTGATGCTGGAGGATGAGAAGAGTGACCCGGCTGAGTCACCACAGGAAGTCCCACAGAAGGCATTAAAGATTAACTTCAGGTGGTTCTGAACTCGGGAAGTGAACTCAGGGATGCAACTTCTGCATTTCAGGTCTCCAGAGGTTTCATTATCAATGAACTACATCCTGAAGCTTTTATTCAGTCCTTGCTCATTTCTGATTCAGTCAAGCTCCCACAGAATTTGGTGAGAAAAAATGAGTGATACTGTGTCATAAAAATTACTCAAGATACAATGTGTACAGTCACAGTGAAAAATGTGTTCTGTTTAAACCAAACTGTACAGGCCTGTATCACTCTGGGTATGCTGTGAAACTGTCTGGAGGTCTTTCATGGAATACAAATTGTTCAGCTTACACTACCCGAATCTCACAGGAAAGACTTAAAATCTGGCTTGGAAGTTGCCAAAAATAAAATGAAATCTAACTTTCTGGTTGGTACAGCAAACTTCTGTGGAGAAGAGGGATTATAGTTATGCCAGCTTAGAACCTCCTGTGAGTACCCACAAGGTCTGTGGGAATCAGTGCAAGGAAGTGAATGAAACTGTCCAGCAAGGACGTCAGAAAGCGGCCTCTGGTAGAACTGGTCCAGCTGGGCATGCTCCCACCCACATGCAGCATCCATCTCTGCTTTCTCTCTGGTCACTTAGCAATGTTAGGATTTCATTCTGGAAGACCCTCCAGAGAGGCAGCAGTGGTTTGGAAGCAGAGGCCCAGCTGAATCCCTGTGGGAGTATTACGGTCTGTGGACACAGGTTGTGATGTAAGGTGTCTGTATGACTGGAGACGTGTGGTGCCACGGTGTTCTTCTGTCCCTCGTTCTGTGTTGCAGCCACTTCTTGCTGTCCCTTCTCTCCACTGTCCTTCCTCTCTCCCTTCCCAGGGCAGTCTCTCCAGCAGTGCCACATGTTGGTGTTCACCTGTCTCCCACCTGCTTGGTTCCACTTACTCCATTTGACATTAAATGCCATTTTTGGTCTCTATACAAATAAAGAGAGAAAACTCCTCGAGTAGCTGGTAACCCTGTTTGCTCTTTCTTTCTGCTAGTTTCATCTCCTTTCACCTTTGAAATACTGTGGACAATTTAAGGATGCGTTTGTGCAGCGCAGGAGTAACTGGGACTGTTGGAAGGAATAATGAGAGGTTTTTCCTTACCATTCTGACAGGCTACANNNNTTTTTTTTTTTTTTTTTTTTGGAGGCAATTGGCAGCAATGTGGATTTTTGTGCAGATGAAATGCCGGAAAATATACAAGGGGTGCCACTATTTGAATTAGTGTTAAAGGTAAAAGTCATTCATACCAAACGTGTTTGTTTAACTTTCACAATAACATAATTCAGTTTAGCAGCTTTGAAAATTTCTTCCACTTTTGCTTTTTGCTGTGTTCAGCAGAGGTGAGTGTATATACCTGAGGAGCCCCCAAGTGCGGAGTGAGGAAGGGGCAGGGGTGTATTTATTGTGGGCTGTGAGGTGAAGGAGGAGGTACGGAGCAGCCGTTCTTCTGGACATGTCCTCATATCTGAATTGATTTTCTCAGGGAAATTCACCTGAGAGTTCTTTTTGCAGGACTGCCCCTATAGGCGAAATTCACAGCAAACAGTGGGATCATGCTGATCACAGCTGTCTGCAGCCTTCACGTCACAGTCCCTTTTATTCTGACAAGAATGGGAACAGATTTTGGATACATATTTCTTTCCATAAGTGACGCTTCCCTGCTTTTTACCTTTTCCCCTCATTTGGTAGCAATATGATATTAGGTTGCAATGGGTCATGACATTAAAGAGGAAGAGTAAGATAAGCTGGCTCCCATCTGAAATTCTGGATGTGCAGCATCATCTCCCCTGCATTCTAGCCATGCTATTTATTTCTCCTTTTAGGATTTATGCTTGTTAGCACTGAGTCCTCCTGTTGCTGCTTTCAGCTCCAGCTGCTCCCATCTGTACACAGTGATACTGTTCTGTGCAGTGCTGCCCCTCCTGCAACAGCAAATTTTAGCAGAATAAATGCCCAGGTGAGAAACGCCAAAGAGAGAAGGACTTGGAGCAACCAAGCTAGGAGAGCTTAAGTTATAAAAACAAACAAACAAACAAACAAACAAAAAAAAACAACCTCTTGAAAGCTCATAGAGATTGCCTTTTTTCAGCAAACTCTGACAAGTACATGAGAAAACAGCTCCCCAGACCCACCACGAGTGCCTATGGGCCACGGATAGTCTGCGAAGAACTTAGACAACGTTATTGAGCATGCGGTGATTGCTACAGATGAGGGAGGAAGAATGAAGTTAGAATCTAGGAGAATTTTGTGGATTTATGATGGAGCACACAGTTAAATCATAGCAGATCTTGTTCCTACATATTAACCTTTATTCTATTAGAGCATTTCAGGTATTTGCCATTGAAGTTAGCTTTAATTTAGTAATGCAGCATGGAGTATCACTGAGAACCAAAGATGCAGAATCTTTAAGTATTTTATCACCCTTTTCAATCTGTTCAAGTCCTTGTCAGTACTTAAGGAATTCTTTTATGGCTAGGTTAAAGCACATGCAGAAATGTCCAAAATTTTTATTAGAAACAATTGTTTCCATAACAAAGTGTAAAAAAAGCAACACAGCTGCCTAAAAGTAGATGAGAGACCCTAACATTCCTTGTTAAAAATAATAAACACACTGAATCATTAAGAAAGCCTGTGTGAGCTCCTCAAACTAGAGAGAAGAAGAATGCTGACTGAATTGCAGTGGCAAGAACTTCATCTTTCTAGAGGTCAGGGGATATTTTAAAAAGAAGAGTGTTTTTTCCTTCTCAGCCCATTGTCTCTTTCCTGCTGTTGGTGCTGAATTCTTTCTGACATTGATGGTTGTGGAATGTAAGACCTAGTAGTGGTTGTCACAGCTGACAATGTGTAGGGATGGTCAGGTTTCTTCCTGAATGAAAAAGTGATTATTTCTATTTGCCAGTGTCAAAAAAATCTTCTCGGTGTCAGTGGTCTGAAGCCTCCTCAAGCAGAAAGGCATCAGTCTCTTCAGCAGACACAGGTATGATGTCCAGCATTAACTGCAGCTGGTGGTCAGTAACGAACGTGAAGAGGTGAGCGGGGCTATCAGAAGGGACCTGTGAAGCCTCAGAAGAGGCGGGCAAAGCTCCGCTCTATTCCAGATGTTTTAGCTAGGAAGAGTGTTCACGTGACAGCATGTCCTCTTTGGTGAGGAATAGGAGGTGACTTGGGGCTAACAGCTGCTAAATGTTCTGAGAGCAATCTGGTTGGTAGATGTAACATCTCAGACATGACTCCATCACTGAACGAGAGCTTGAGGGCAACCAAGCCAAAAACCTCCTGCTTTTAGGCAACATTTCTTTGCTGTTACGATTTTATGCTAAACACTTACTAATTGCTGCCTCCAACAACTCACAAACATGAAAAAATTGAAGGTTATAAGGGCAGGAATTGCGACTCCAGTTCCATCCTGGGTCCATACATTTTATACATCCCATGAGTTAGTTCCAGAGGGGTTTCTTTGTAGTGCCGTGGTCAGGTGGGAGTGGGGCGTTCAGTGTTGTGGTTGTTTCACTCTGGGACTCAGAGGACCAGAAAGGCAGCGAGAGGCAGCAGCCTTCAGGCCAGGGAGGTTTGTGAATCCAGAAGTCAGGTGTAAATCTCTCATTTCCCATGCTTCCCATTCTCATGAGAAGTTCAGCTCAGGATTAAGGTTTATGCCTGTAGTTTGTAAAACTTCCTGAAAAAGATGAGGAAAAAAAATGCTAGTGTGTAGTAGATGTTCTGCCAAAAGTTAGAAGAGATTCCATCAGACGAAGATCAGTATGTTGCTGAGAAAAGGCCTAGAAAATCACTTTTCCCATCTGCTCATCCAAAAGAATGAAAACACACAGAAACAAACAAAAAATACACAGCAAATGTTGATTTTAAACAAATTTCTTGTACGCATCAGCCTTAGTCCAGTCCTTGCGAACACATGATTTTGCCACAAAACTCTGTCTTGTCTGAGTTCCCAAGAGGAGGCGTTCTACCTAGAAATTCTGCCAGCTGTACTTTGATGTAGGAACAGAAAGACAGAAGCTAAGATGTCCCAGAGATGACTATGAGATCTGATTTGAGGCATCTCTCATCTGCTGAGCCCTAAAGGCGACAAGAAGCTGCTTTCCCCTGTCAGGGCCTTTGGGGACATCTTTGACATTCTTTTGAAGCAAAGGGGAGTGCATTCAAAACAAACAGTTCTTTATGTTGCCAAACTCCCCCAACTGCCTTCAGAACTTGCACAATACAGGCATCTCTGATTTGGCAGAGATGATTTTTGAAGAATTGACTTCACAAATTGGTTTTGTTTTGCTCTTGCAAAGGGGTGAGCCGGGTGAGTGCCACACTGAAACAAAAGAAAGTACGCCTTCAGCCACATTCTCCTCTCACAGGCCTGCAAACCCACTCAGGGCAGCTCAGTAGCAGCAGCAGCACTGAGGAAAAATGTTTTAACTCCTGAGGTCCCTGAAGTTCATGTGTACCGTTGGCAGAATGAGGGAGACAGAAAGTAGTTCACTGATCAAAGCAGAGAGGGGCCGAGCACCACGCTGAGTCTTGCTACACTTCGGGAGAGGAGTGTTGTGATGCAAACAAGACTTGAGTTAGTAGGCTCCCCAGCAATTTAACACCTTGTCATGCAGCCCTGGGCAGTCAGATGCTCTCTTTTGTAAATAAGGTGAAAGAAAGCATGGTTCATGACTCAGATATCTGTGCTCTAAGTCGGTATGTCACAGGAAGCGTGTCACAGTATCACCTCGGAGAGAGAGGGGATAAGAGGAGGCAATCCAGCCTTTCTGTTGGTTTCCCCTGGTGAGCTGGAACCTGAATGAATGATCTGCTCATCTGTGGATGTCGAAAACAAGTAGTGTGTGTCACATTTTAGCTGGTAAAGTTACTGGAAGGGAGGGTAAAGACTTTGCATCATACTTGTTACCGTAAGGTGAAGCAACAGCTGCTGTTACGACTCCTCAGCACCCAGAAAAGCCTTACACGTGGTCCCCAGCCTTCCTCCTCTGTGCTGAATGATTTTTACTGCAACTCAACTTAGTGTAGACTCTGAAGAGTTAGGTCAGTTACTGCCCCGCACCAGCCTTGTATAAGCCGTGGGCTTGTTGCTCTGGAAATTGAAGTACAGGAGTGAAAGCTGGAGGTGAAGTTTGGTGACTGTCTGAATGTCATCAGCATGTCGGTGAAGATGCTGTGTGCACGCTGTGTGGAGTAAACCCCATCTGGTGATGACAAACTGACTCTGACCCCAGGGACAACCCACATCAGAACAGCTGGAGCCAGGCCTTAGGCTACAGGTTGAGAAATGAGTGTAGTTGCTCTATTTTTTGCAATGTCTTAATTACGTTTGGAAGTCACAATAGCATCTTGCTGGGCAGGGAAACGACACCCTTCCAAAACACCTTTAATGAAGCAGCAGCTGGCACACTTGCTGAAGTTAACTTGTGTGTTTGCTTACCTGCTGCATGCTGTGATGGAGGCTACTGCTGTATTTCATTGCTACCTGTGGAAAACTGAGTCACCCTGAGCTTCCTGGGCTTCTTGCTGTAATAGGGATGGAGGGGGATCTGAACTTGAGCATGGTTTTTGTGTATGAGAGGGAAGGGAAAAATCTGACACAGAGGTATGAGCTACAGTAAATGAGAATAATTAGGAAGATGGAGTATTATGTGATTAGTT